>JAJIBD010006543.1:0-119464 GCA_021461705.1 Cryptotis parvus | reverse complement strand
GTGACTGAGGGGTGCGTGACAGCTCCCCTCACCACTGGCCCCTAAGAAAGAAGACTTGGGCAAGCCACAGTGCACAGGCAGGGCCAGGAGCAAGGTGCCCTCAGCACTGGCCAGCTCTAGCCGACTCCCTGTCCCCAGACCAGGTCCCTCCAGGAGGCTGAACTGTCTCCTTCCCTAAGTCCCAGGTACACCCACAGCATCGGGGCCTCCTTAGATCTAAGAAGATGATGTCTCCTTGAGCTGCTCATGGCATCTGGGGCTTTGACATGTTCCCAAGAAGAACTTTTCAAACACAAGGGACTGAGATGCAAGCAAGGCCTCCGGAAGCCCTGATACTTCCTGGAGCACCATTTTTTCAGCTATTTTGTCCACTCTGCGTCCCCCTGTTTCTCACCCTGGACAAGTGTAGAGGCCTGTGTGGGTGGGTCAGCCCTGGCTGCTCTAACCAGGTAGAGGCAGGTTGGCATAAGCGGCTGAAATACGCTTTCTCTCAGCTCTTGTTCCTGGGAGGCCAGGATCTGATGCGGACAGGGGGTCTCCCCGAGGCCTCTCCTCACTGGCCTGTGGACACCTTTCCTCTTGCCAGGCCATCCCACCTGCTGGTGTCGTCCCCTAATTACTACATCTCAACTCCATCACCTCTTTAAGCAAAACACCCTAGTTTCAAGGCAATCCCAGTCTGAGGTACTGGGAGGGTTGGGACTTCAACATATGATTTCAGGGGATCACCACTCAGCCTGTGACAGAATCGAGGGAAGGTCTCGCCATCACCACCACCCCACCACAGACACAGAACAAACGCTCAAAGCCAGTTAATCTTTGGGACATCTGAAATGGGATCTATTTTGCCTGAATGAGTCAAACCCAGCCACCTCATGCTGCCTGTCATCTGTATCATTCTGTCCCTAATCTCCCACCAAGCCCACAGGCCCACATCCCCTGCAGGGCAGACCAGGTCTGGTGTCACCTCTCCTACAGTGAGGTGTGGTTGAATGTGAATTAGAGCAAGATCCTGCAATCTCTCCATATGGACATTTATTGAGCACATACTAACTACACTCCCTGCCCTCAGAGCTGATGTCACAGCATTAGCACAAGAATTTCAAGAAACTGATAAAAACAGCCCAAAGTCAACAGCTAGCACTGAGCTGGACTGCCCCGCAAGCAAGCCTTTGTTGGTCAGTATCCGAAGTCTCCATCTGCCTGGCTTCTCTGTCTCTTCACACCCAGAGATGCTCCCAGTGGCCATTTGAGCTGCTTGGAGTTAAAGACTAGATTTCAATATTTTATAGGGAATTGAAAGCTACTTTACCTGTGGGGCATGTTCCCAAAATTGTGGCCTGTAGGTTTATGTGTTTTAGCTGCTTACAAATGTGGTTTGTCAACAGCAAGGCTCATGTGTAATGCACTTGTGCAGGGCTCAGACTGAGCTCCTAGGAAGCCCCCACTAGACTGTAGCTCTGCCCCCTTCAGTTCTCATTCCCTTCCCTTCTCTGGCCCTTAGGAGTCAGTGAATGGCTTACTGCTGTGATTCTTAGGGAACCCTTTATGGAACAGAAAAGCAATAACTTTCATCTAGTAATCTTCCCTTCCTTCCTGCAGAGAATCAAATAAATCAAAACCCCATAATCAGCCCCCAAATCTCCATGTATCTCAAGGAAAACTGCTTCAAGGCCTCAAAAAATTCTTGTAGCCCACCTTGGGCAGGATAAACACTCAGATCTTCACCTGGTGTGACCGCTCTGACACACCTGAGTAGAGGCTTAGGAAGCCCTTTGCTTTTCTATGAAATGGAGCAGGAGGGCCAAGAGTCCTGGTACTTGGGGTTCTGAGCTTCCTTTTTTTTGGGGGGGGGAGGGTTTCACACCCAGCAATGCTCAGGACTTACTCCTGTCTCTACACTCAAGAATTACTCCTAGTGCTCAGGGACCATATGGGATGCCAGGGATCCAACTCGGCCGGACATGTGCCCTACCTGCTGTGCTGTCTCTCCAGCCCCTGGTTCGGAGCTCTGTCTCCCTCCACTGAAGTTTCACAAACCCACAGTGAAGGTGGACACATCCCTCCTCTCATGCATATGGCCCCCTCCGGTGCCCCGACCCCACGCTACACCATCTCTCCTCCACCACAAGGGTGTCTGAGCCTCCAGAAGCAGTTCCCAGGAATGGGATGGCCCCACAGTGGCTCCTGAGCAGACAGTTTCTTGGCAGAGATGGGAGTGGGGAGAAAAGCAAATTTTTTCCTTTGAGGCCTAAAGGCTTGTCAGCCCTCTTCAGCTGCCCTGGGGCCTGACAGCCAGAGAGAGAGATTTATGACCTGGACAGCTTTGATCCGAGCCTCCGATAAACATCAGAACAGCTCGTCTAAGCCCTGGAGGAGGAGGTTTGTGGATGGGAATGCAGCCTCAAAAAGAGGAGGGGTGGGGGGCCCCCTAAGGGCTCTGCTAAAGTCTTCCCATCAAGTCCAGCCTGTGGGGTGACTTCTTGCCCTTTGGGAAGAGGGGTCTGTGGTGAGTCCAAGAGTCCAAGCTGCCCAAATAAGTTACAGACATGTGAAGAAGAGGCAGAAAGAGATGCAGACTCTGGGCGACCAGAATCCCCTCAGACTGGCCCACAAGACCTCCCCCCAACTTTCCCCTTCCCACCCCCTCATAATCCATTTCTCTAAACACAGAAAGAACAAGAGCAGATATGAGCCGTGAAGAGCGCTTTTCTCCCAGCAGGCCGTGTGGGTTTGTTGCTCTCCTTCTTGTTGTTGATACGGTTGTTCTTAGTGATGGTGGGGGTGGTGTCTTGCTGGGTTAGGTTTCACCCTGCCTCCTTTCAGTAAGGGCATAAGGCCAGGACAACCTGGTGTGGTCATAGAACCCTCTGGCTCTTTCCCTTGGCCTCCACTTGGCCCCTGGGGATGGCAGGGAATCCATATGCCTCCTGGGCTTTGCTGATTGAAGAGCTATCACATCGCTCCCCACCCTCGCACTGACACTTGCCCTTCTCTCCTGCTCCTGCCAGCCTTCATCCCTGACCCCAATTCCTCCTCAGCAGACCCTCCATCCTGCTCTCTCAGTTGGGGTGGAGGGCACAGCAGGGTGAGGGCGTCCCAGAGTCCATGCTCTCCTGCACCCAGGAGTTTAGGGTCAAGAGAAACAGTCTACAGTAAAGAGGAATAGCGGGCATGGATATTTCGTGCCTGGGGATCTGGGGGGGAGGTGGGTGTGCAGGCAGCATCGGCAGGTGGTAGTAGAACCCCAGCAACACCAAGGTAGCTCAGGCAAGAGCATCTCCAGGCCCTGGTGCTAGGAGCCGAGGTGAAGGAACTGGTCTCCTGATGTGCAGCTGCCTGGACTCTGCCATTAGTGTTCACCTGAGAAAAGGGGCCTCCACAAAGCAAGCACCTCTCCCATAGAGCACAGTGCTGAATCCTGAGGCTGCTGCTCCCACAAGGCTCGCCAGAAGCCAAGCTTCACCCCAATCCTTGTTCAGAACCCAAGTGATTTTTCTCAAACGCATCTTTCATTATGATTCTTACCAGCTCACAGCAAAACTCCTATAGAAGTGCACGGGCCTTTTCCTGCTCTTACCTGTGTGCAGTGACGATGCTGTCTTTTGAGGGAAACTAGAATTTCAAGCGTTGAGGAGATCGGAGAAAGTGACCATGGGTTCAGTTCTCATCTCACCTCTTCAAGCAGCTCCCAGACCCTCAGCAGCTCCAGGCCCTCTTTCCAGGTTTGAAATCAGGCTGGTTCTTCCTGAGACCTTCTTCCAAGCCTGCAGAAGATCTGGAAGGAGTTGAGCCTGAGAAAGTCCTTTAAAGGACAAGGCCAGTGTCAGACTAGGTGGCCAGCCCTCAGGTCTCACCCAGAACCTAGCCCCAGTAAACACCACAGACTTCTTCCCACCCCAGCCCCTCCAAACAGGAGGTTTCCCCACTCAAAGAATTCCCAGGCCTTGGTCAGGCCATGGGGTAGGGTGCTGACTTCTCACCTCTGGGGGCTTTGAATTCTTTCCACAAGCCACACCAGAGCAGGACACAGACGTGAGTTAATGGGGGCCCACAGATAGCGACCAACAAGACCTGGGCACCAAAACCACCATTCACCAAGGGGAACTCTCTCTTAGTCACCCCAGAAGGATGGTTCATCAAAGAAAGTTTGTACAAGGAAAGAATCCAAATTATGCATGGCCCTGTCTCCTTGCAGTTCGAGTGCTGCCAAACCCTGACAATGACCAAGGCTTTTGTGACCCACGCCATGAGCCACAGCCCCAGGCACCCATGATGCTGTAGGATGCCCTCCAGGGGAGCCCCAGAGGAGAATCTGTTACTGCCCAAGCTTTGGGATGCTCAGCTCCACTGCCGAGAGCTTGTCACGTGCCCAAATGACTGTTGAAGCTTCCTGTGTCTGAATGCAAGACCAGGGAGCTCTGCCCCTGAGCATGGGTCCTAGAGTAGCATGCCATGGGCATTTTTCTTTGAGTAGCATTTGACGAAGAACCTCAGCCATGAACAATTCACTGTCTGGCCTCTACACACTCAGTGCTGAGCATGGCTCCTTGGCCAGCTCCCTCTCACTTTGTTGGGAATATTTTATAGCTGCGCTTTCAGCAGCTATAAAAGAAAGACCTTGTTCCCCAACAATCCCAGCCTTCCCCACTAGCTGTAGGAACCTGAGGGCAAGAACCAAATTCCGGCCTCTCGGGCTGCAGCAGTATGAAAGCCTCCTCCACACGCGTACACAACTGCTCATACACTCTCCCACAAGCTCCCACTCAGACAGTCATACACACTCTCAGAAATGCACACCCTCCCTCACCTCACCTTGGTTCTTTTCAGAGTCCTTTCTCTTACATGCAAGATACAAGACCCACCTTCATCCTCACACTCCCAGCTCCCAGGGTTGCCAAACCTGAATCATTTTCCCCATCTTAAGGATATTCTTGAAAACCAGCCTTATAGTACCTCCAACCTGTAGCTTGGCTTTTAGTTTTCGGAAAGTCCCCAACGTGGGACTGTGCCCAGCACAGGGTGGCTCTGGAAGACGAATGAGCAGTGCAGGGCATAGAAACCTATTCGATCCATTCGGAATAAGAGTCGTCTCCAAACTCCATGCCCCTGGGAAAAATATGATTCTACTCTCCAGTTGGTGCTCACTTATGGCAAAGTGCCCTGATGAGCGCCTGGGCTTCTGCACGAGGCGGGAGAAGTGAAGGCTCAATCTCTCTCTTCTGGGTGCTCACAGTTCCCTGAGAACCGCCCGGCAAGCCTGGGGAAGGATGGACTTGCTGTGCTGTCTGTCTGCCAGCACCTGCGATGTGGTCACAGAAGGCTGGACAGATCTGGGGACACTGCAAGTCAGGCCAATTTCTCTGGTATCCCTTTGCTGTGTCCCCCTTCCTGCCTGCATTAATGTTTACTCTCTCAGACCTGCTTGAACCTAAGGCTCAAGTTCTCAAGCAACAAGTGCATCCCACAGACCCTCCCCAAGCCAGATGCCAAAATATTTCACCGGGCTCCCTCGTGGCCTCCTCCCGCCAACTGAGATTGCCCACCCTATTCAACTCTTCCTTTTGAATGTCTAGACTACCTCCAAACTGCCGCCTTCTTTTCCTTCATTCCATCCCTTGAAAACACCAAAGTAGCTTCCTACTGAAAATGCAGCCCTGCATCGCTAAGTGACCTCTTTTATCTTTTCAACTTCCAGTTCATTTGCTCTGACAACAACAAGCACTCTGGGGGTTGTGCCAGCGATGCCAGAAATCGAACCTAGGATTCCGGCGTGCAGAGCACGTGCTCCTTGAAATAATCTCCAGGGCCTCCAGAGCAACACCACTATCTAGCCATGATAAGTGAAAGCAGTCACGCTATATACCTGAGGCAAACAACAGGCTACTCTCCCTACAGTTGTGAAAGCTGATGCTTCCACACTGACATACTCAGGGGGGTATTTTTTCAGAGCAAATCCCCATGGTGAAGTGACATGTGACTTAATCTGATGTATTATCTTGGACCTTCCTGGTCGTTTTGGAAGACAACTCGGGAAGGGGATATGGGATCCTAGAACAAAAGATCACTGGCAGAGAGCAAGCCTGGGGGAATATAAAAGTCTGGGCTGTGTCAATTGTCACACAGAAGGCTCCTTCCCTGACTCCACGTTGTGCCTCCCCAGACTGGGTGGGCCTTGGCGCAGAGCCTACAAGTGCCTTGCAGGAAGTCAGCAAAGGAGGCTGTAGAGCCAGGACTTTGTAGGCCAGGCTTCTGGGCTCCAACAGCCTTTATGGTTCGGACTTCAGGCTAGTCCCCCTGGAGCCAGAGTGCTCATCTGCGGCTGATCCCAGAGTTCACACATAGAAAAAAGAGGCCTGGATAGACTAAATCTAGGTTTTCATATTGATGCTCCCCAACTAACCAACTTTGCCACTATGGTTAAATTCTCCCTTGCTTCCACATCAGTGAAACAGGACTGTGGTGAGGGCACCATGAGCCACACGCCCAGGCTCTGTTCCTGTGCTTTGATGAGCGGGGCACTGTCCTCTGTCCCTATGTGTGCTGAGCTCTGTGCCCTGCCTTGATGGGGGGTCAGGGAGGGGCCCTGCCCTAGGAAATGAGCACTCACTCCACTCCCCTTGGCAAATCACACCTGTGCTGCCTAGAACACCAAGGGAAACACTCTAGATGGAAGGGGTATAGATACTCTCTTAGTGCCCCCCTCCTCCCTGCCAACAGCTCAGGTGGACTCCACCTGAGACTAGGCAGAATGTTGGGTCCACTTCCCGCAGTATGGAATGAATCCTTTCCACCTTTCTGGGTCAGGAGTTTCTGGCTTGCTTTATGTTCTGATCTGACTCTCTAGTTACAATCCCTGCATCCCAAATGCAGTATGGAGGAGGTGACATGCCACCAATAGGGGCTGCCTCTGGAGTGACGTTGAGATCGAGGCTAGTAGTGTCATTGTTACTGTTATCATAAAGTGTCATAATGATCAGAGGTTAGGTAATACAGAGAAAGGAACAGTGTACTAATAATTATTGTAAATGATAATACCAGCATAGAACTGAGCATTGAAAGTAAGCAAAGGTTATCCATGATAACCTCTAAATGTATGTATTGCAAGCCACAATGTGTAGAGAGAGAGAGAGAGAGAGAGAGAGAGAGAGAGAGAGAGAGAGAGAGAGAGAGAGAGAGAAGTGAAAATTGCATGCCATAAACGCAGGCTGAGGGATAGGGAAATCAGGGGACACTGGTGGTGGAAAATGGGCACTGGTGGAGGGATGGGTGCTGGAACACTGTGTGACTGAAAACCAAATATGAACACTTTTGTAACTATATATCTCATGGTGGTATAATAAAAAAAAATAAAAGAAAATAAATCAAGGGTCATAATGATAATATAAGGTGTCATGATTCTGAAGCCCACAGAACTTCTCAACTTTGGTTTTGTTTGGGGGGGGCCACACCTAGTGGTGGCCATGGGCCACTCCTGGAAGTGCTTGGTGGACACAGTACCAAGGATTGAACGCAGGGCTCCCACATGCAAATTATGGGCTCCAGTTCTTTGAACACTCTCTCCAATTCTCACAGAACTTTGCATTTTGGCCTCTCTATACACAGAAATTCTGTTCAGATGGATAACAGATATGGGCATTGCTGTTGGTATGATGCAATGTTTAGTATCTCTTATGGATCATTTAAAAATTATGATTTCTATCAGAGCAGTGCAGGACATAAGGGGTAGGATCTATTACTTCAACACCATGAGGTACCGAGTCCTTCTGCCCAACAAGCTGCTGATATTAATTTGACATCAAGCCACTCCATTCACAGGAGCTTTTGAAGGAAGCCTAAGCAAATTCTGAATTACTCACAGATTATGTTATATATAACATATATATAACATATACATGTATAACTATATGCTATATAGGGTTAGGGTTAGGGTTAGAGACCCTAACCCTAACACACACACACACACACACACACACACACACACACACACACACACACACACACATATATATATATATATATATATATATATATATATGTCAGTGCATGGATCTAATCCAGGGCCTCCTAATTTTCTCTATCACTGAACCACATCCCTAGTTCCTAAATATTTTTAATAAATGTTATTTTTATTTTTTTGTTTTGCTTTTTTGGGTCACACCCTGCAATGCTCAGGGGTTTCTCCTGGCTCTGCACTCAGGAATTACTCCTGGCAGTGCTTGGGGGACCATATGGGATGCCAGGGATCGAACCCGGGCGGGCGGCATGGGCCAACCACGTGCAAGGCAAATGCCCTACCCACTGGACTATCGCTCCGGCCCCATGTTGTTTTTATTTTTTAAAAATTGTTTATTTATAGACATAGATCCCATAAATAGAGCTACAGCCAAGGCAAAGTTGGAGCCGGTAGGTTTCATTCAGATTCTTCCTTACTACCTGGGATAAGTTGCCAAGTTTAAAGTCTTTTGTTCGTTTTATTTGGGGCCATACCTGACAAAGTGTAAGGGTTATTCCTGGTTCTATGCTCAGGATTCAATCCTGGCAATGCTCAGGGAACCACAAGAGATGCCAAAGATTAAACCCTGGTGGACTGTGTGCCAGGCAAGCACCCTACCTGCCCTGCTATCACTCTGGCCCCCAAAGTCTTAGCCACCTCCATAAAATTGCTCCTTCCAGAGAGCTTGGCGCCTGGGGAACTGTAGAAGATTCTAAAGGCAGCCAACAGGCAGGGTTCTGGCCTCAGGACTATAGCATAATCCAGACAGCAGGGCACAGGTATCTAAGGAGACACTCTGTAAACCTGCAGCTATTTATCGTCCCCAACAAAGCAGTGTGCAGCTGCTCGAGCAGGAATAAATACATATTTGCTGAGCACCAAATTGGACCTAATGACGCTGGCCTGCCTCACAGGGTCATCTTGAGAAATAGCTGATGTCCGACACTGAGCGTGAGCAGCTGTTCTCCATTTGCACTCAACAGGAGGAAAGGCCTTCAGTTACGGCGGGTGGGATTAAGGTTAAACATTAAGAACAGCTTCCTGGCTCGAACGCTGTGGAACACTGCAGAGCGTTCCAGGGACCGCGGTAGACATCCCCGGTGCAATGAGACTTTTAAAAGAGAGATTGGTGATGTGCCCGGGCAGTTTTATTAGAAACGGTCTTAGGTCATCTGGCCCGTCCTGCTGTCAGGGGAGGTAGTGAGGTAGCTGGCACTATAACAGTACCCTAGTAAGACCATGCTGGACATAGATTTTGCCCCTATCTCCCCATCTCACAATCAGAGTTTTGTGATTCTCAGCTTTGTGAACACCCACACCCCACACAGTGAAAGAATCTAGAGTCATCCGCAAGTCTAGCCTTGGGCACCTACTGCCAAGCCTTAGGTTAGCAACGGTCAACAACAGAGAGGAATTTCCAAATCCTCTGGAGACCAAGACACATACTTACCAGCCAGCACCAGGAGAAGTCTCTGCGACCCGAGCAGCAGAGAAACAGTGGGAAGAAGCCATTATATTGCCAGAGAATGACTCCACCCATTTTATAGATGGAAAGACACAGTTAGTGCCTTTCCAGAGATCTTGGTACCAGTGCTGGGACTGTATAGTCCTGGCTAGGAACCTAACCTTACCGCTGCAGGACCTCAAACATGTCAGTTAACTCCTTAGGCCTTTCAGTAACCTCAACTAGAAAATGAGAACATGACCAACATTAAGCCCTGTGCACCGTCTAAATCTGTCTCTCAACCTTAATGCCTGACCTTCCCCCAAAAAAAGGTTAAAAAATAAAAAGGAGAGTAATGGTAACTATCTTGCTCCTGCTTGCTCTCAACCAGGTTTCCTTCCTCCTGACCCCGGTCTCTGCAATGTCTCCCCCTTATTTGTGTGATCTTTTTTTACATCTGACCCCTCAGAATATTCTGGAGGCCCACAGTGTGCAGAGACTGCACAAAATAACTGCCCTTTCAGCCCCTGCTCCTCTCTTCTGTTCCTCTCTGTTTCTCCAGCCGCCTTAAACTTAAACCTCTGACTAGGAAGTGATTCTCACTAATTTCCAGATTCACAGAAAATGAGACTACCCTGTAAGAAAGAGCAGGGCAGTTAAAGGCTTTGTCTCAGCTATTCTCTTATCCACTTGGAAGGTGAGGAAAGGGAGAGGTGGGAAATAGGCAGTAACTGAGAGTGAACTTTGGTTGCTTTACGGGGTTCTGGGGAGCTGGTCTGCAATTTGGCACTGAGTTGATTTTCAAAACATTCATATGAAATCCTAGGTAGTTCCTTAGTATTGGCCTTCTTTAGCCCTCACTTTCCTGACTCAGGGGTTAGTTCCCAGCTGGTAGATAACCGCTGGGGTTGGGGGTACAGGTAGGTGTTCAATTGCTTTATCTTCCCAGTCCTCTCCCTGCCTCATACCGGCACCCCAACACCACCTTCCAGATCAGTCCCATCCCTAGACCCCAGCCCCCACCCCACTAAGCTCAACCCCCTGTAAGATCAGCTTCGCCCAAAACAGAGAGGCTGGGATTTGTTTGGCCCTCCTGAAAGGTTCAGTGCACCTGACTAGATTCTCCAGAACCATCATGCAAGATAGTTACCATTACTCTCCTTTTTAAATATCCAACCTTTGGGCCAGAGTGATAGCACAGCAGGTAGAGCATTTGCCTTGCACATAGCTGATAGGTTTGATTCCCAGCATCCCATATGGTCCCCTGGTAGCTGCCAGGAGTAATTCCTGAGCGAAAAGCCAGGAGTAACCCCTGAGCATCACCACCTGTGACCCAAAAAGCAAAAACTAAATAAATAAATAAATACATAAATAAATAAATACATACATACATACATAAATAAATTTTCAGCCTTTTTTTTAGCAGGGAAGGGTGTGGTCAAGGCTAACTGTGGTCAGGGCTTACTCCTGTCTCTGATGCTCAGGGATCACTCCCAAGGGACTATATGTAATGCCAGGAATCAAGTGCCATTTGGCTGCATGGACGGTAAGTGCCTTACCTGTTGTACTATATATTCTCTGGCTCCTCATTTCTGCCTTTTTAAGATTAGGAGACCAAAGATTAGAGAGATCAGTGAAGCTTTCCCAGCCACATTGGACAAAGTGAAAGGTCTGGAGATGAAGGTCTGGAGATGAAACCCCGTCTCTGAGGCTGAGAGTCCGTCTTCAGCTGAGCTAGCAGTTCCCAGCCCAGCCTAGCAGCTTCAGACACAGCCTCCCTCTGCAGGCACCCAGTTTCCATCTTGTCCCTGAGTCTGCATCTTCTTTCTGGCGAAGTGACCTAATCCCATGTCCCTGGGGACTGGTGACAGAACCCCAGTCCCTGATAGCACTCACAAAGCTTAGCAATAAAAACCCAATAGTCCATCAAGAAATCGGGAGAGGAAATGGACAGATACCTCCACAGGAAGACATACAGATGACCACTACTAAGTATTTAAAAAGTGTTCACCATGGTTTACTCTCAGGGAAATATAAGTTAACATGACAATGAGGGTGTTATCTTACACCAGAGAGAATGACATATTAAGCACACAGTAAACAACCAGTCTCTCCCTGATGAGAGACTTCTCTTCACTCGCCGCCACCCTGGACTTTCAGGCTCCAGGTTTTCTATCCTCACTCTACCTGGATGACATCCAGTCTATAACCACACCCTGCTGCTGATCTGATACCTGCAGAGAGGTACTGCTCACGGGGTGACTCGCCCTAGCCAGCATGCTTGGCTTTCCTGCCTTCACACAGATGCCCCTGTTCCACCCACCGCCCAGTCATGCCAGGCAGAAATTCTACAATCAGGCCTCCTGGAAAGACCCCTCAGAGCAGTTGAGGAGCAGACTCTGGAATCCTGCTCTGGAAAGATCTGGAAGCCCTTGTACAAGTCCCATATCTGTGCCTCAGGTTCCCCAGCTACAAAGTGAAAATATGAGGGTTTACACCATTCATATGGTGCATAAGAAAACTAAATGAGGGCTAGAGAGGGGGTGCAAAGAGTTGGCGTGCAAGCCTTGCATGCACAAGGCCCTCAAGTTCCACTCCCAGTAGCACAGGGCTTCCCGAGCACCGTGGACTGAGCCCTCTTGGCCGCCTCCAGCAGCACTACAGCTGGGTTTGAGCACTGAATCACCAGAGCCTAACACCAGAATGACTATTTCTGGGAGTGACACCCAAGCCTCTGAACACCGATGCCCCCACACACACACACAAAAGAGAGATAGAAATGTCAGGGGTGTGGTTCAGAAGCACTTGTCTTGTATGTGTGAGGCCCTAGTAACAATCCCCAGCTCACTGAAAACGAAGATAAGAGAATCAAATGAAACTGTATTTGTAAGTCACTGGCATGCAACCAAGCCAGGTTCAAGTCTCAGTACCACATGGTCTCCTGAACATCATGGGTGCAGCTCTGAATGTCCCCCACACTGTTAGAGTGACCCAGACACCCCAGGACTGCAGAACCTGAGTAACATCACATCCTCTTGCTTTGCACTGAACCACCAGCCTGGTTGGCAGAGTGGGGCTTGGGTAGACCCCCACCCAATGAAATAAAAATGATAGCACTCACAAAGCTTAGCAATAAAAAACCCAATAGTCCATCAAGAAATCGGGAGAGGAAATGGACAGATACCTCCACAGGAAGACATACAGATGACCACTACTAAGTATTTAAAAAAGTGTTCACCATGGTTTACTCTCAGGGAAATCTAAGTTAACATGACAATGGGGTGTTATCTTACACCAGAGAGAATGACTTATCAAGCACACAGTAAACAACCAGTGTTGGTTAAAAAAGTGGTAAAAATGGAACTCTCAGGGCTAGAGAGCTAGTACAAGAGACAGGGCACCAGCATTGCACATGGCTGACTTGGGTTCACCCCCAACACTGAATACAGCCCCCCCAAACCCCACCAGGAGTGAACCCTGAGCACAGAGCTGGTAGTAATCCCTGTTGTCTAGTTCTTCCTCTGTGGAAAAAGAAATATGGAAATCTCTCAAAAAAAGAGAGAGAGACTATAACTTTCATATGACCTGCCAATACTACTTCTTGGCATAAATCTTTAAAACACAAAAGCATAACATTGAAGGGGTATACATACATTTACGTTCATCACAGCAATTCTAATAGCCAAGAGATGGAAACAACCCAAATGCTCAACTACTGATAAATGGATCAAAAAGCTGCAGTATATATACAAAGCAAGATGACCCGCCACTCCATGAGGGGCCTCTATGTTCCACATCCGAATTCCCCCTCATCAGCACTCCACCAAGCAGACCAGCCTATCACAGCCCGGCTCATCGAGATGCATCCTGCAGCAGTCTTTTTAATCCAGCCCAGAGCCTCACAACAAGCCAGACGAACCCCCGACTCCATGAGGGCCTCCATTTTCCACATCCGGACTTCCCTCTCGTCAGAACTCCACCCTGCAGACCAGCCTATCACAGCCCAGCTTGCGCATCCCTATGTGGCCGCGCAGTTCATCAATAAATGCTGGATTTTGAGATGACTACAAGAGTATGCTACCCGCACGGCAGAGCCTGGCAAGCTACCCGTGTTGTGTTTGATATGTCAAATACCAGTAACAATTATAGACCTCATTCCCACGATCTGATGGAATGGTTTGAGGCTCTTTATGTTCCTGGAGCAAGCAGGTGCCCTTGGGCTCTACTTGCATGAGACAGGTCATATTGAGATGTTACTGGTGCCTGCTCAAGCAAATTGATGATGAAAGGGAAGACAGTGATAGTGATACAGTGATATATACAAAATGGAATATTATGCAGCTCCAATAAAGAATAATACCATGCCATTTGCCACCGCATGACCTAGAGGCTATGCTGAGTAAAGTCAGTCAGAAATTTTGAAAAGGTTAAATACTTTCTACCCTATGTGGGCCTTAAAGATACAAGCAGTATAGTAACAAAGGCCCAAAGGCATTGTAATGAGAGAACTGATTCCAACTGATGACAACTGAGTTTGGGAAGGGTGTTTGAGGGCGGGGGTAGGGGGTAGGGAAACTTGCAGGAGAGAGGTGGATACACTAGTGCTGGGTGTGGTGGTGGAATTACAAGCATGAGAAACCATCATTAACAGTATCATAAATCACAGAACCTCAGTCAATAAAACTGTTTTTTCAAATGAATTTGTTAAGGAAATAGGTTGGGAGGTTAGTCCACTCATTGGTGGAGGGACCCTGACACTAGTGTGGGTTAAAATTTTGAATCCTTAAAAACTATTAACAGCTTTGTAAATCATGGTGCTAATTTTTTTTTTAAATACATACATATATGTTAACAAATGAAAGTCGATGTCTCTGCCCTTGGGTCTAAAAGCACAGGCCCATGCTCCAAAGAGATACTTCAAGGATTAAGGCACGCATTTAGTGTGCAGCTGAACCCAGTTCCATGTCCAGCACCTCTCAGTCTTCCAAGCTTCACTGGGAATAGCCCTAAGAGGCCCCAAGCGCTGCTGGAGAGACCCAAATAATCCCCAGCACTGCCGGGCCTGAGCAGTGTCAGTCCCTCACCTTGAACCTCCAGCCCTATCAAGTATCACTGGCAGGTCCCCCTCTCGGCTCCCTGAACACTGATCGGGAGCTTCCCCCAATAAATAAAATCACAGGCCCATAACTGCTTCAGACTGGGGCATCTCAAGGTTGACAGCAACCACTCCCTCCCTGCTCGGTGGTCCTAGTGACCACAGCACCCAAAGGCGAGCATCAGTCTCAGGAACTCCTGTGAGGATGAGGCAGCTCGGCCGGGCAGCCCAGTTCAGGGTCAAGACTAGTCGAGACTAGCCTCTGGGGAAAAACCCCAAGCAAACTCCCAAAGTCAGGGAAGAGAGTGACTTTTTCAGACTCTTCTGAAGGCAGAAGCGGCAGGTGGCGGGTGGGGAGGGCAGTGTGGGAATTCAGAACAGATCTTGTCCTCTGGAAGGCCCAGAGGTGGCCTTCCGGTGAAGCATTGTCTTCTTCCTCTCTGTCTACCGCAGACCAGACCTGATGGGAGGGAAATAAAGAAAGTCTGTGATATTCTGGTGTGAATGAAATGACAGTCTTGGAGTGTAAATGACAGGAGAGTGTCTGAGGAGAGAGATTCTGGAAAATGGAGGAAAGAGCAAACTCCCTCTACCTCTCAGCTTGCTTAGGTTGAGGAAAAGACAAACAAAATTTCTTTTAAGGTCTACCATGGGTGAGGCACTGCCCTAACCATTGACCTAAATGAATATATTAATCTCTATAACAGCACAGGGAGGCAGATAGCATCTCCATTGACAAATAAGGAAACGAAGACGAGAAGTCACACAGCACGCCTGCAGTCAGACACCGGGGGTGGCAGAGGCAGAAAGACAGCACAGGCCTGGCCCGCGCCAGTCTTTCCTACTCCCCACTATGTGGCCAGACCAGACTTCAAGCGTGTTGTAAGCCCCACACCATGCTGAGAGCCCCACAGAGGCCAGGAGAGCTCTCCTTCTCCCACTGTCTCCATCTCTCACTCACTCATATGCGTACACTCACATCCACAGCCTCAGCAAGCCCAGTGAGGGCCCACGTGTACACACATCCACAACCTCAGCATTCCCAATGAGGGCCCACGTGTACACACATCCACAGCCTCAGCAAGCCCAGTGAGGTCCCTCACATACACACTCACCTCCACAGGCTCGTCAAGCCCAATGAGGGCCCCGCCGCACACACTCACATCCACAGTCTCAGCAAGCCCAATGAGGGCCCAGAGCCCCACAGTGAATCTCAGTCCTTACAGAGAGCAGGCAAGCACCAGACTCTCTTGTTTAACACCTGGCCTAGCACCTAGGAGCTGTGACATCTCTGAACTGCAGTGTCCCCATCTGTATTAATGGGTCACTTCAACATCCTCCTTCACTGGGTTTGCCGGGGATGATGCGTTACTAGATGCAAAGCAATGACGACAGAAAGAAGGCAGGCGTCACACATGGACAAGCCAACAAGACCAAAACAAGCTTTGAGAGGCCAGGCTGTGGCTACTCCATAGCTCCAAGGCCCCATCTCCAAAGAGGAGGCCTGTTGCCTCACACTTGTTCCTAACCACACTTTGCAGTGGTGACTGAAAAATGTGTCTCTCCCAGTAGAGGCCCCTTCTCAGAAGGCAGCAAGCACGCAGGGCCCACAGGCCAAGGGAGATACCGGAATGCCTTCACGACTTGTTGTGTTTGCTGAGGACCACACCCAGTAGTGCGCAGGGACTGCTGCCAGCACTGTGCTTGAGGGCCACTCCCAGCAGTGCCAGACAGTCCATGTGGTGCCAGAGATTGAATGTACAATGGATGTACTTAGACTATTGAGGTATTTCTTCAGTCCTTTCCCAGCTTGTATTTCTCTTTAGAAAGGTCGAGCTGAAGGTTCTAGGTACTCAGCTTCCAGCCCAAAATAAAACCATGCCCAGTGAACCTCTCCTACAGAGAGATTCTCCTACTTAATCCTTCTCTGTATGCTCTGAGGCTCCAGGATGGGAAAAGCTGGGGGTGGCGGGGGAGAACCCATCTCTTCCTTCATCCCCATAGAGATGAGGACACCAGACACAGTAGAGGCAAAAGGGCAGATATTGCTCTTGCAAGCAGAGTGAGTGGAGACCTGGGAGACACCCCCTGGCCCCGCCAAGAGAAACAACCCCCCCACCTTCCCCCTCCTGCCCTCCCAAACCCCTACCTCAGGCCCCATCCCCTTAAGCCACCACCATCTCATCTCTCAGCGGTAGAAAACACACCATTTCTGGGATTTGTTTTGTTTTCTTTTGTTTTGGGCCACAACCAGAGGTGCTTGGGGCTTACTCCTGTCTCCATGCTCAGGAATCACTCCTGATGGGGCTCAGGAAACCATATGTGGTGCCCAGGATTGACCTGGAGTCCGCCTCATGCAAAGTCAGTGCTTTAACCCCTCCCTGGCCCCAAATACACCTTCTTAGCTGGGTTCTTGCCACTGCTCCTCTCACCCTCTCCCCCCTAGTAACCACTGTTTTGTTGTCAGAATCTATGGCTTTGCTTCTGTCTTGTCTCTTTAACTTCATGGTTCAGTGCAAGCATTCTACATTTGCCCTTGCCTGTGGGACTTCACTTTACTTCGGATAACCCCCTCAAGTTGCATCCGTATTGCCACGAATAGGAGGACTTCTCCCTTTGGTTGCAGCTAAGCAGTGTTCCCCTGAACATATACACCCCAGCTTCGTTTGCACTCACCATTGATGAGCACTTTAGGGTGTTTCCAATGGCTTAGCTATTGTGATGTCGTTCAGACATTTACTGGGGTTTGAAACTATGCTCCTGGAACTCACATTTTTAAACTAAAGGTAGCTCAATTTTTTTCAATTGCCTTAAAGACTGTTTAAAAAAAAAATAGGGGCCGGAGCGATAGCCCAGCGGTAGGGCGTTTGTCTTGCATGCAGCTGGCCCATGCCGGCCAGGGTTTGATCCCCGGCATCCCATATGGTCCCCCGAGCACCGCCAGGAGTAATTCCTGAGTGCAGAGCCAGGAGTAACCCCTGAGCATTGCCGGGTGTGACCCAAAAAAGCAAAATAATAATAATAAAGCAAAAAAAAGTAGAGCCCCAAGGGCACCTGCTTGCTCTAGGAACATAAAGAGCCTCAAACCATTCCATGACCTGATGGAATGGTTTGAGGCTCTTTATGTTCCTGGAGCAAGCAGGTGCCCTTTGGGCTCTACTTACATGAGACAGGTCATATGGAGATGTTACTGGTGCCCTCTTGAGCAAATCGATGATGAACGGGAAGATAGTGATTAATTAATAATAATAATAATAATAATAATAATAATAATAATAATAATAGGGGCTGGAGCGATAGTTCAGAGGGTAGGGTGTTTGCCTTGCATGCGGCCGACCAGGGTTTAATCCCCGGCATCCCATATGGCCCCCGAGCACCACCAGGAGTAATTTCTGAGTGCAGAGCCAGGAGTAACCCCTGAGCATTTCCAGGTGTCACCCATAAAAAAAAAAAAAAAAAAAAAGTATAAAAAATAATAATAATAAATCAGGTTCTTATCTTGCATAACCAGTGGGGTATGTGGAGATAAAAGGGAGGGAAGGGGAGAGATGCCACTAGGATACAGCAGATGTTGGGTTTTCCCTCTTTTTTGACATCTTGGGACCCACTGATTTATTTCCAAACATCTGGATTCCCGATTCCCAGCACAAGGCGTAAAGAGACTGACGACTCACATGCTCACTTCCGTCCAGCTCAGCAAATGTGTGCATTGGGCCCCTGCTCTGGGCTCGGCTCCCAGGCAACTGGGAAGATGGATTAGGTGGAGCTACCACCCTTGAACATTTTTGCCATCTAGAGTGAGGAGAACGAGAGCACACATGTAACTCTCAACAAAGGCAGATGGGATCAGAGCAAGACTGATGCTTCCAATGAAACACCGCAGAAACCCAAGACAGGGAACTAGGACAAGAAGACAAAGCTGTATGTCTTAGCTGTCTAGCGAGCAATCTGGTGAAACACATCCAAAGACCTTAAAAAAGACTTGCAAACTTTAACCCAGAAACTTCTCTTCTAAGGATCTGTTTTGATGATGTAACCATGGATAGGTTTGAGGAATTCTGATTTAAAAAAAAACCATTAGGAGCAAAGCACATGCGTAGTAATCATCAGTGTGGTGAGGAGTCAGGGGGGTGGGTATTTCTCAGGAACAGGGAGTGTGCCACAAGAACATCAGCAGCTGCCAAGAAGAAAGGAGGTCACGACCCTACACAGAAAGCAGCAAGTGGGGCTCAAATCATGTGACTCTTGAGCTCGATAATACGGGTGGGTAGAGTGTTTGCCTTTGCACACAACCAACCCAGGTTCAATCCCCATAGGATCCCTGAATTCCACCAGGAGTGAACCCTGAGTGCAGAGCCAGAAGAAAGCCCTGAGCACTGCCAGGTACGCCCAAAAACAAAACTGAAAAAATCCTGCCTCTTTGCCAGGTACACACAAGGCACCATATTCAATTCCCAGAACACCATCGGGGCGGGCCTGGTGACTCCCCAAACTGCTGGATCTGAGCAGCACCACCCCGCAGGGCTTGAGCAGTGGAACACCCAGATGACTGAGTCTTACAGGAGTGGCCGCAGGGCCCCTGCACACCTGGGGAGGGAACAGAAACTGAGAACTGATCTTTAGTAGAAAGTTTAGCAAAGCAGGCAGTTGGGGGGAGAGGGAACAGTGCTGGAGTACTGTGAGGAAGGTGTTTGCCTTGCACATGGCCAACCTGGGTTCAAGCTCTGGAACCCATTATGGTCTCCTTGAGCACTACCAGGAGTGATTCCGACTCAGAGGCAGGATTAAGCCCTGAACAGCATTGGGTGCCCCCCTACCGCCCCCAAAAAGGGAAGTGATGACACTGGTACAGCAGTCGAGGTCAGTGACCACTAATAGGGGGTTGGGAACATTTTTAATTGAAATTCTGTCATTAATAGTACTCTAAATCATAGCACCTAAAATAAAATAAAGAATTCAATAAAATGGTCATCACAGGGCCAGAGAGGTTTAAGTACTTGTCTTGCAAGTGGCACCACATATGGTTCCCTGAGTGTGGCCACGACTTTGCCCTGAGTGCAGAGCCAGGAGTAAGCCCTGTGCAGAATATGGCTCCCTAAAAATAGTCATGACCTAATATATAAATTCCCATGACCTAATATAATGGTTTGAGGCTCTTTATGTTCCTGTAGCAAGCCGATGCCCCTGGCTCTACTGGCATGAGACAGGACATATGGAGATATTACTGGTGCCCGCTCTAGCAAATAGATGATCAACGGGAAGATCGTGATCGTGATCGTGAAAAGTAGTCAAATAAAAGTATTAAAATGGCAACCAGGATCCCAGATTCATGGGGGGGAGGGGACCCTGAAGTGGAGGATGGGACCACAAAACAGGGACAGAGCGTCCCTGCCTGGCACATTCAGTCATACAGAGTAGGATCAGAATCTGTGTCTGGGTCATGCCTTCCAGGTGCTGATCCCGAGACCAAGTGACAAGCACACATACAGCCATCGCTACTCCCATTATGATACAAAACTAATCATAACCGTTTAAATTACCATGCACTTTGTTCCTTCACAAACACTCTAGCAGTCACATTTCATTAAAGACCCAACAGGACAATACGCAACTTAGCAAGTGCTTCTTATGGAAGCTTATCTCCTCTGATTATCCAAAGTGACCCCCATGGAAGCAGATAAGCTAATTGTTATTATCCAGTTAGCACAGCTAAAGCTGAGCTCGGCCTGGCTCAGTCTCTCAAAGGCATACTCGGTGTATGGCGGTGCGAGCTTTAAACACTGTTCCCAGTCTTGTGCTTCTCCGCTCTGCCACACAGGCTGCCATGTCAGAGGCTCTCGGATCTCCTGAGCAGACTGCTGACATCTCCCAGTCCTCAGTCCCCGAAAGACTAACTTCAGCTGTGCCCCTCGGGTGGGCGCAGCCAAGGAGGAGGCGGCAGTGAGGGTGCAGACTCCCCCTGCCTTCAAACAGGGGCTCGCTGCACTCCTCCGGCCCTTCTTAATTCCTTGCCTTGATTTGGGGCAATTTTTCACCCACACCATCCTCCCCAGACTCTTCCTAATGCAAACCAGAGGCCTGCTCAAGGCCGCCCCCTCTAAGGAACAGAGTAGCCCCTGGAGGAGAAGGGAGCGGAAATTAAAAACTAGAGGAGGAGTGAAATCAGAAAGGACATCCGTCAGCATTGGGAGGTGACTCAAAGGGCTGCGCACACTCTGAGCACACAGGAGTCCTGGGTTCAAGCTCCAGCCCCGTGTGGTCTGCTCAGCACCACCAGGGGCAACCTGTGCACAGCCCAGGAGAAGCCCCCTGCACACCGCAGTGTGTGTCCCCCGCCATCCCCAGCAACAAAAATTCAATCTTTTTCCCATGCTGCAGGTTCCCCTGCCCCTCCCCTGAGGCCGTGGTATAGCCAACTGTCCCCACCATTGATCCTCAGTGTCACCTTTAGGTTAGGGATTTAGCCAGTGCTAGGTGGTAACTTCCGTGCCCAATCGTCAGGAAGCTCCTGTCCCAGGCATGAGTGTTAATGGCAGGTGGGGTGAGGGGCACTAAGGCTGCACCTGGTTTGAGATGTGCCCTGTGACTGTGGTGCTGTTTCAACAGCCCCAGAAAGCACAGTGGGGACACTGCAGCTCCTCCTCTGAGTAGCTGGAAGCCCTTCCGGGTCATCCGTGCCACTGGCATAACTGAGGGAGAGAGAAACATCCGGAAGGCCTGGATGTTTCTCTCTCCCTCACTCCAGAGGAAGAAGAGGAGAGAGGAGTGGAAGACACTTCACTGTTGGGAAGGTGTGGCTCCCGGTGCTCCTGCAGGCTCTGACGGCAGCCTAGAGCCCCTGTACGAGGATGACCCAGTGCTCTCCAGGTCCCAGGGTCAGCTGACTTGGGCCAATTGGCTTCTCAGGCTCGGTTTGAATCCTCACAGCAGTGTCGTTCTCGAGCTATGCACAGAGCTCACCCCGTCTCCACTCCATGACTCTGAGCTGCTCTTCAGAGAGATTTGAAACAAAGTCTTCCCAAAATCAGTGTCCAAGGGTAAAGTATGAGACTTCTACAAGGAAGAGAACATGGAGCCTTGTAGTTGCCAGGGGCTGTGGAAGTTCCTCAGAATCAGCGGAGCTGGATCCTTCTGGCCATTGAATTTTCAAGAAAAGAGCACAGAAGGTTGGTTTTGTGCAGGACTCTGAACCTGGTGCTGGGAAGCCAAACATAAGCCTCTCAAGAGGAACAAAACGTGAGGTGTGTGGATAAGGTGTGTATTTTGGGGTGCTTGCTGTAAAGACAAAAAAGAAAAGGTGCCAAACAGATGAAGATAAAGAATCATGAAAGCAAAGGAAGAGAAAGAGCACAGACCTTGGCAGAAACAGAGAGGGCTTCTTGGAGGAGGTAGCACTTGCATCTTGAGCAGTGAGAGGATGTGGATGGAAAAGATGTGCGGCCCACACGCGTTGCACAGAGGAAACAGACAGGCAGGACTCCTCAAGGAGGCATTGGCCAGAGCTCCTGATGACAGCATGCCCGGTTAGGCCAGGCGCTGACCTGAAAGTCAGGAAGAGCTGATACAAAGAGAGCTGCTCCATTTCTAGAAAACGGAACAGGTGTCCCAGGGGAAAAATATCCTGACGCTGATTTTTTAGGGGTCTGTGCATGTGACACATGGTGGGTGGCGTTATTATTGTAGAAGATGTCAGGAATAAACCGCAGGCCTCCCCACAGATGCCAGGGCCAGATGGGAGACTGGTAATGTTTTGACCTCACTTGCACTCTGTGTCCCAGTATTTTCCCAAAGCCTGCCTGCTAAGGGCCAGATACCAAGACCTCCCTAAACAAAGCAGAACCACTAATGCGTGACACCCCATATTTGAAAAGTACTGCCTGTCTCAGGCTCTTTTTCTCACAGATTTCCAACTTGCCCTTGAGGCCGCTTTCCAAGAGAGGTTGAAACAGAGGCAGAGAAACAGAGGAGGGCAGCACAGACAGGGGCAGTGTTTACTAGCTAAGTGCCAGATACCTGCTGTGGCCCCTTGCCTCATTGAAATCATCACTGCAGGGGGCAGGGAGATAACTCAGTGGACTGCAGCTCATATTTTTCCATGCAGGAGGCCCATATTTAAGCCCCAGCATCACATGGTTCTATGAGCTGGGAGTAGCCCCTGAACACTGCTGGGTATAACTCCAAAACAAAAACAAGGAAACAAATACCACTTTATAGATGAGAAAATTTAGAGAGGTTGGGGAAATTGCCCAAAGTCATACCCTGTAGGGGGCCCGGAATTTAGCACAGTGTTAAGGACCTTGCCTTGCATGTGACTGACCCCAGTTCTATCCCTGACATAACAGATGGTCTCTGAGCATGCCAGAAGAAATCCCTGAGCACAGAGCCAGGAGTAAGCCCTGAGCATTGACTCAAAAGCAAAGAAATGACAAATAAAGCCTTTTGTTAAATTGATATAATGCAGCCCATCATTCATCAGTAGGGGCAACTCTCAAACTAGCTTTTCAATGCCAAATCCTTTTTAAGAGAAGGCCCAAGTGGGCTTAAAGGCCTAAATCAGGGCTGGAGGGTTGCAGAGTGGAAGGGCATAGCCCCACTGATGCCTGTGGGGTCAGGCAGAGAGAATGGTGCCCTTTTGGGACCAGCTGCCTAGTGGTAGGAGAGTGAAGGTCCTCAGGGCTGTGAGGGCACAAAGACCCAAGTTTAACCCCTCATTGACCTGCAGACAGACAGGGAGCTCAGAAGGAGCTTGAGAGAAGTGGAAGTAGAGCAGTGAAGCTGCGCCTGCACGTCATCCAGCAGGTAGCCAGAGAGGAAGCAGTGAATCCCTACATCCATATTTCATGCGAGAGGCCATAACAATCGGACTTGTCACTCCTGAAAACCAGAAACTCAAAGCAATTTTAGATGAACTTTCAGAATGATGAAACAAATGGCCAGGTCCGTGTTATATGCCAGATAAATCACACCAAAATGATAGTTGTAATTCCCAAAAGTACACAGAGAATTGATTTTACTATGACACTTATCATGATGAACGGGTCCACCCCTAGATGGGCCCATCTTAAATGGCTGTAGTTTAACCCCTGCCCTCCCTGCCCAACCATTTCCTGGGAGAGCCCCCTGGCTGCTCTCTGAGCATAGGTGTAGGACGCTGCTTCCTGGAGCCTGCCTGAGGCCAGGTCCTGCCTGTGGGTCCCACTTGCACAGGGCTTTCTGCAGCTTCCAAAATACTGAGTCAACACAGGGGGTGAAAGCTGGGCAGGGGGAGAGGATGGTGGAGGTGGCAGGGGCGGGGTCCGACTCTGTGAGAGAAGAAAGGATTGGATATGTTCATTGGTTGCCTGTTTTTGTCTTTACAATTATCTGTGTGTGAGTGTTCTGACACATATCCCTTTTGGGACAAATTAAATCAGAGAGGTCAACTGATCCAGAGACTCAAATGCAAGCCTGTTTTTTCTCTTTGGGTTGTTTAGGGGCTGTACCCAGCAGTGCTCAGGAGGTACTCCTGGCTCTGCACTCAGGGATCACTCCTGGCCGGTCTCAGAAGACCATTGGGGTGCCTGGGATTGAACCTGGGTCAGCTGTGTGCAAGGCAAGTGCCCTGCCTCTGCACGATCTCTCCAACCCCTAGAACACACGCCTTAGTGACGCTGAATTGGATTCTTCTCCCCCTGAGTCCTGCTGTAGTCACTCAGGCTGCTCCAGGCAGCAGAAGTATTCATCCTGAATCCTTCATTCATTCATCCCTTTCAGAGTCCAACAAGTATTTATTGGGGACCTATTAACTGTCAGGCACTGTGACAGGGACACAGATGGGAGATCGTAGAGAATAAGACTCACAAAGTCCACCGCAGAGGGTAAGACTCGACAGGAACGATGGGAACATCACCACATGCTTGATGTTGGCCATGTAAGGGATGGGGCATGCTGCCCAGGTCAGAAAGGGCAGGGAAGTTTCCCTCAGCAAGTGACAATTTAAGCAAGAACCCAAAGGATGGATGGTGCCCACCAGGAATAGCAGAGACAAGGCAAGAAAGAGGCTAACGGCTGGAGAGGAAAGGGTACCTGAAACAGCTGCCCAGGAGGCCAAAGGGCTGAGTGGAGAGAGAACGATCTTTTTCTCACCAGGCAGGATTAAACAGGGGTATGTGGAGAGGAATTGAACCAGATCTGATTCTTTTTCTCACCAGGCAGGATTAAACAGGGGTATGTGGAGAGGAATTGAACCAGATCTGATTCTGGATCTGATTCTGATTCTGGAATTGAACCAGAATCAGATCTGGTTCAATTTCCTCCAGGGCTGACTCCCTCCCTCCCCCTCCAGGGCTGACTAGAGAGCTTTCTAGGTTTACCATATTTCACCCCCTAATAGTTTTGTCTAGTCCAAACATTGGTTTGTAACCTTTAACAAGCATCCCATAATGACTACACTGTGCCTTTTTTAATACACAAAAAAATCGGCATAAAATCTACAATGATTATACAGTGAAATACGGTAGACAGGTCAAAGGGAGATTGTATTTGTTTTTAGACTGGAGGCCAAGAAGGCAGAAGGCTTCATGTCTTTAGGGGAATATTTGCATTCTACCAAAGGGAGGTCAGAGTTATATTGCTTCCCATCAAAGACTCTGTAAGACTTAGAGAACAAAGAGTAGACAGAACATGTTCTATAAAATAGGCTATAAAACTCAACTTCGGACAAAATCAAAGAGAGCCTCAGAAAATAAAAATAGATGACATATCAGAGTTAATGTCATAAACAAAATCTTTAGTTCTTATATTGCCATGTTTATACCTCTAACTTTAGGGCTAAGATAACTTTAGCTGTTGGGTTTTGTCAGGGTTGCTTTTTTATTTTCTGTTTTATTTTTTTCTGTATTTTGTCTCTTATTTCCTTAATACAGCTAGTACAATCTCATTTCTGCCTCTTACTAGCTCCGTGACATTGGGGAAAAGCTTCGACTTCTTTGAACTTCAATTTTTCCTTGGGCTTTAAAATAGTATGATCCTATGACATCTAGAGATTCTTGAAGGGACATTCACATTTATATCAGTGAGTGCTTGTCACATTCAAGCTCTGAGAATTCATAATCAATCACACTCAGAGAACAAATAACTGGAATAGCCTTCTAGTCCCCAACCTCCACCCCAGCCCTGCTGAAACCCCCCAAGTCTCCTGATCAGGGTAGAAGACAGTTTGAGGGGAGGGAAGGTGGGTTTGGATTTGGGGTCACACCTGATAGCACTCAAGGAACCATGTGGCGCTAGAGATCCAAACCCAGGCCTTTAGCATACAAGGCATGTACTCTAACCTATTACATTCTCTCTCCAACCTAGAAGGCATGCTTTATTTTCCTTTATCTCCCCATTAGTTCTACAAACTAAATTATGATTTTGAAATCCATTAGTCTAATTTTTTTTTATATTTTATTATACCACTTTGAGATATACAAATGCAAAGCTGTTCACAGTTGGGTTTCAGTCATACAGTGTTCCAGCACCCACCCCTCCACCAGTGCACATTTTCCACCACCAATGTCCCCTGATTCCCTCCTCCCTCCCACAGTCTGCCTCTATGACAGCTGCTGCTGCTTCTGCTTCTGCTTCTTCTTCTTCTTCTTCTTCTTCTTCTTCTTCTTCTTCTTCTTCTTCTTCTTCTTCTTCTTCTTCTTCTTCTTCTTCTTCTTCTTCTTCTTCTTCTTCTTCTTCTTCTTCTTCTTCTTCTTCTTCTTCTTCTTCTTCTTCTTCTTCTTCTTCTTCTTCTTCTTCTTCTTCTTCTTCTTCTTCTTCTTCTTCTTCCTCTTCCTCCTCCTTCGTCTTCGTCTTCGTCTTCTGCTGCTTCTTCTGCTGCTGCTTCTTCTTCTGCTGCTTCTTCTGCTTCTGCTTCTGCTTCTTTTTTTGTCGTCTTCGTCTTCGTCTTCGTCTTCTGTTTCTTCTTCATCTTCGTCTTCATCTTCTTCTGCTTCTTCTTCATCTTCATCTTCTTCTCCTCCTCCTTTTCCTCTCCTCCTCCTCCTTCTTTTCTTCCTCTTCTTCTTCACCTTCTTCTTCCTCCTCCTTCTTCTTTATTCTTCTCCTTCTCCTTATTCTTTCTTCTTCCCCTTCTTCTCCTTCTCCTTCTTCTCCTTCTCCTTCTTCTTCTACCTCTCCTTCTCCTCCTTCTTTCTTCTTTCTTCTTCTTCTCCTCCTCCTCCTCTTCTCTTCTTCTCTTCTTCTCTCTTTCTCCCTTCTCTTACACATTGTGGCTTGCAGTCCATATATTTAGGGGTTATCATGAATATCCCTTTGCCTACATTCAACACTCCAGTTCTAGTCTGTGTTACCACTTCCAACAATTATTAGAACACTGGTCCCTTCCCTATTTTACCTAACCTCTGACCCATACACACTTGTGGTAAAGTCCAACCATTGACAAGTCCTCCTGGTACCTGTTTGGAAGACATACCTCTCTGGAAGGCATACCTGTTTGGAAGGCATACTTTTAAAACAACAGCCCTGATACCTTGTCTCATGTTTTCAAATACGAAGTAACAAGTCACCAGAATTCAGTCATCCTACAATTACAAAAGAACAACAAGAAAAACATGATAGGACTCCAACAATTGACTCTCAATAAATTTATTCTCTATTGAATTCTCCAAGTTATAACACAAACAATTAAAAACTGGAGGAAGATTTAGAGGAAAATTTAGAGGAAGACAACAGACTGCAGCAAAACCTAGGTACCAGCACCTCAAATCCTACCACATGTCTTTAAGCCTGTCATTGTCAAACTTAATTAACAAAGGATAAGAGCACATTTAAAGAAAAATGTATAGGCTGGAGGGATAGCTCAATAGACTGAACACAGGCTTTGCATGCAGAAGGCCCAAGTTCAAGCCCCAGAATCACATGATCCTCCAAATAATGTCAGGGGTGACACCTGAGCACAAGGTCCAGAGTAACTGCTGAGCACTGTTGGGTATCACCCAAAACACACTTGATCACTTGATCACTTGAATCCCATTATTCATCGATTTGCTCGAGCGGGTGCCAGTAACATTTCCATTGGACCCTATCAGTGCCAATGTTGCCCAATGGCATCTGGTTGATTCAGGAATATAAAGAGCCTCAAACCGTTCCTTCAGGGTCTTGACAAGGAAGTCTGACCATCTTGTAGGTGGGCGGCCACGTGATCTTTTGACATTCCGTGGGATCCAGTCGGTAACGGCTCTAGTCCAGCGGTTGTCTCCAAATTGCATTACATGTCCAGCCCATCTGATTTTCGATGCCTTGGCAAATGAGACAGCGTCCCTGATTCTGGAATAGCGATGGAGGTCAGAACTCCGGATTCCTTCTTTCACTTGAGTGAGGCGTGATATTCCAAGCATAGCTCTTTCGAACCCAAAACACACAAAGAAAAAAAAGAAAAGAGGAAGAAATATCTGATCAATTGGATTCTAGGAGGTTGACTAAATTTTTATAGTAAATTTAGTACATACAAAACTGGCATTCAGCTCTCCCCTAGCCCAGCTGACCATGAGGCTCCAAGGAGGACAGATGGGTTTTGGGAGTGGGCCCATCACCTCTGGGGACCTGGAAGCAGCCAGATGAGACTCACCCACCAATAGCCACCACTTTTGATGTCCGGATGCTGCAGAACATAAGAACCCGCACAGGAGAGACACCGATCTCAAGACCAGATTAACAGAATAGCCAAGTTCGAGCCCAGATAGGTGGCTCCCAGAAGTGGAAGTCACTGGGCATTCATCAGATGGAGCTGGGGCCACCCCTTCCCTTCTCTATCTTGTTCAGGAGCCTGTGGCTCCACCCAGGAACTGCCCTGGGGCGACCAGTCATAGAATGCAAAAGTCTGAGATGCAATGGGGAGGGCTGGCATTCAGCTCTCCCCTAGCCCAGCTGATCATGAGGCTCCCAGGAAGACAGATGGGTTTTGGGTGTTGGCCCATCACCTCTGGGGGGCCCCAGAAGCAGCCGGATGAGACTCACCCACCACTGTCCGCACACAGTCTATCAAACTAGTGGAACCAATCATGTCCTAGCATATACTACTTTCCATGATATGTAGGAAAGATAGGCAGGAGGGAGAGATACAGAGAAAGAAAGGAGATACAGAACCCACCATGGAGGTGGACTGGGGGATGGGGGAGGGAGGTGGGGACATTGGTGATGGAAGATGTGCACAGGTGAAGGGATGGGTATTGAAACACTGTAGAACAAAAACTCAAGCATGGGCATGTTGTAACTGTATGTCTAAAGGTGTTGTAATAAAATTAAAAAAAACTGACCAAGGTAGGGTTGGAGCAATAGTACAGTGGTAGGGCATATGCCTTGCATAGCCAACCCAGGTTCTATCCCCTGCATTCCATATGGTCCCCCAAGCACTGCCAAGAATAATTCCTGAGTGCAGAGTTAGGAACCCCTGAGTATCACCATGTGTGACACTTCACTTGTATCACTTGCCTTCCTGTTGTTCATCGATTTGCTTGAGCAAGCGCCAGTAACATCTCCATACGTCCTTTTGCAAGCAAATGTAGCCCAAGGGCATGTGTTTGCTCCAGGAACAGGAAGAGCCTCAAACCATTCCTTTAGGACATGGAAATGAGGTCCATAATTGTTACTGGTTTTCGGCATATCAAATAAAACACAGGTAACTTGCCAGGCTCTGACCAAAAATATAAACCTAACCAAGGTATAAAACCTTATTCTTTTTCTTTTGTGATAAAAGCAAATAAATAAATTTATAGTATATATACAATTTAAATTTCCCAACCAATAAAACTCAAAATAATAACATCAATCTACCAAAATGAATAATGGTGATTTATAGATTCTAAGTCTCTAGGATAGGGCTTACTAGAAGAAAAATATCCTAGTTTTAGCATTTTCTCATTGTCAAGCTTGATTCCTTGGACTTTAACGTTATGGATCATCATTTAATCCAGAGGTCAACAAATATTTCTTGTAAAAGGTCAAGATTGAAATATTTTAAGCTTTTCAGACCACGCAGGCTCTGTCAGAAACCACTCAACTCAATTGTTGGAGCATGAAATCAGCCATAGACAATGAATGGGCCTGGCCTCGTTCCAATAAAACTTTATTTACGAAAAACAGGTGCCAGGCAGGATTTGGCTCCAGGGCCAGAGTTTGCTGACTCCTGATTTCATCCATCATCTTTATTATGTCATCATTTGGCCTTTTGCCTTTTAACAACGAATTTCACTTTTAACCATTGATTTATTACTTTTATGGACCAGTCAATTCAATAATTCACTCCAAAACTTCAACCTTGAAAAATTATCAGAAAATCTTCCTTGCCTATTTACAACTCAATCATTGTAAAGGGGGTAGGGGTGGGTGTGGGAGGCTCAATTAGAGTAAATCACCTTGCAGATGGGTTTAGGAAATGTTGGGGTCCTGTGCCCCATATCCTCTCGGCAGTCTCAGCTCTCTCATTTCTTTTCTCTGAAATACCTATTGGTATCAAACAATATCTTTCATTTTCCCTCATTAGACATGAACATATTCATAAGATTGTCAGCTTTGAGGGCAGAGAGATAATATAGCAGATAAGGCATCACCTTGCATGTAGTAGACCCAGATTAGATGGTCCACATATGGTCCTCTGGCTCCCACAGGGAGCAAGCCCTGAGCAAAGAGCCAGGAGTAAGCCCTGAACACTGCTGGGTGTGGTCCCAAAACAAGCAAACAAGCAGAAAGATTATCATCCTCCAAAAGCGGAATGACTGCAGGGTTGGTCCACAGAATTGAGATTACCTGGTTGGGGATGGGGTCCTTTGGGATGTTAATGAGGAGGGATCAGGTACTCTAGTGGTGGGTGTGGTGTTGAAATGATGTGTGCATTAAGCTACCATTAAAGCATTATAAATTATGGTACCCCCCAAAATAATGGAGGTAAAAATCACATGGCAAAAGAAAATCATAAGTTGGAAATTTTAAAGTTACATCTATCAAAATATAATAATAGCAAAATGTTGTTTGGCAATCACTGTCACTGTTCCCTTTATTTTTTCATTCAAGCAAAGAACAATCATTGAGTTCTCACCAACGTCCATTCTGGATCCTCAAAATCTTGAGTTAAAATAAAAAACAAAAAGCTCCAAGTTTATCGTCTTACATTCAGATGTGAGGTGGGAGGTGGAGAAACATAATAAGACATGAAAAGTGGGTTGGGTAGATAGCTCAATGCTTCGTAGCGGAAACCCTGGGCTTGATCTCTACCACCATATGAACCCCTGAGCACCACTAGATGTGACCCAAGAAAAAAATTAAACGGTATATCAATGCACTCATTGTTTTCTTTTCATGAAATCAGTTGAAGGCCTTCATAAAAGAACTCAAAAGCCCGGCATCTTGATCTCATAAGAGCATCTCATAATTGTGAAATTTCATCCCCAAGAGCAGTGTTATGTTTGTTCCTGTACAAGAAGTCAAGCACACAGACAGGGAATGTTTATTTGGTTTGGTCTCTGAGACTGGTCAGTCTAGCTGAGCCAGACTCGCTCACTAAGGCCTCAGGAACCGCCTGCTGCCCTTGAGGAGTCCTGGGATACGGTCTGTCTGAGCACAAAAGCTGCAGGACGGAATTAGTCGACTCTATTTGGTCACGGAAGAGGCTGTGTTATTATTTGCATAGTCTCATCTCTGCCCCACACAGGAAGGCCAAGAGACACCACAGCAGGCCTCTGAAGACTCTGGTCAGCCTTGCTTTGCCTCTGGAGACCCAAGAAGAGACCAGTCAGCTGGGGAAGGGGGTGTGCTCAAGTGGCAGAGCACTTGCCTTGCATGTGTGAAGTCTGTGTTCTACAACCCCCCATCCTTCATGCCCCCAAAGCACTATTGAGTGTACAAAGATCTAGGGGGTGCATATCCCCTAGCCCTTCCCTCAGATTAAGCATCTCTAGGAATGGCTCCACTCTCAGCCCCAATGTCTGTGGCTAATAATAATCATGATAGTGATAATGATAATAATAATGATTTTTTTTTTACTTTTCCTAATAATCTTAGGAGAATCTTAGGAACCAAGTGAGATGAATTATAAAAGAATTTTGAAATTAATATTCTGAGACTAGTTTGGCCCCCCAAAAATGAGCCCCCCAACCCCAGAGTGGTTCTATTCATGAGCAAGGTAACAGGCCTTCCATCACAAGCCTGTCCTTTGGACTGGGTCCTCCCTCTGATCAGCCTTGCAGACAGGTGACCCATACATGTAAAGCTACTGCTATTATAACGATTATTATATTTTTACTGCTATTATTATTATCATTACTAATACTTCCATTGTATCAATGTGCTGGAAGAACTACTGAAGTCCCAAGGTCTTGGATGCTCACGCAGTTGAATCCTCTTTGCAAGAGAGAAGCTGTTATCTCTATTAACATGCATCTTAATTTCCTGAGCATAACCAGTTACCAAGCCTAAAAATTTTCTCTGCTTTAATTTTTTCTGACAAAATCCTTTCTAGACTGACAATGTAAGTTATTCCTATTATCCTTTGCTTTCAGTTTCAAAAAGCTGCCCCTAAGTGCTCTGTCTGCATATTCCTCCAGGCTGGGAAGTAGAACAAAAGTAAACAAATCAGGACCCCAAGGGCCAGCAGACTATCTCCTTGCAGGACCCTGGAGCTGAATGTGCAAGAATGCTCATGTGTTGCATATGAGTGGGTTGGAGACCAGTCTGCCTCCTGAAGGCTCTCAAAATGCACCGTGCACACACACACATCATCATCAGTTCAGAGGGCACACACACATTCTCTCTACTGTGTGAACACACCACATCACAAAAGACAGTGTTAGCACAGATGTCTAACACTGTGACTCTACTGTAATACATAGTCAGTACTTTAAGTGACTCTACTGTAATACATAGTACTTTCCAGGACAGAGTCCTGGGATTCCGTGGGGGAAAAAAATCTCCTCGTTACATACAAGGCAAATAAACACAAACATGTATGTGCTTCCACCAACTATTTCTCTCTCCTAAATCCTCTGTCCATAGACCCGATGATCTCAAAGGCAGCCACATCGTATCTCATAAGTGCCTGCAGCAATAGCCCACGGTTTACAAACCCTAATAATAATGCGCTTCCCAAGAGGAATGAAAGCCCATCCTCCACCTCCCAAACCCCAGCCTACAGGCACCCTCCCCAGAGGTGGGGAGGAGAGAGAGCACAAGCCAGATGGCCCCAAGAAAACAACTCCCTAAGATGACAACATTTTCAATTTGCAATCTGATTTTTTTTCTTTAATATGTGTGTTGTGTGCTTTTCGCTTTGTCAAAAGAGCACAAGCCTTTCATTTTGCCTTTTATTTGTCTTGCTGCCGGTACAGTGAAAATGTATTGGCTTTTCAGTTAGTGATTACACATCATCACATACCCAATTTATAACACCATGCCCCAAAGAACAGATGTAATAAAGCAAGGGCAGGAAGTAGCAACCTTATAAAACAGAGCTGCCGACTCAAAGGTCTTTACATGTGTGCAGGAAAGAAAACAGGGTCTGCACAAAACCCGGGAATAGGAATTTGCAAGCTCTCCGGCCAGGTTTCACACGGCTCCAAAAGGAACGGTGCGGAGTGCAGTAGGCACCATATCCAGTTTTCTGGCTCAAGAACACAAGACCTGCAACCACAGAGAACCACAGGGAGATGCAATGGTTAACTCTGTCTGTCTTCTCCAATGCCAAACAGATCCAGGCCAGCCTCGGGGATTGCAGGTGTCCTGGACTGGGTAGCCATCCTGCTTTCCCAAGACTGTCAGTTCTCACCGGTTATTGCAAGAGCTCACCTGTGACTAGATGTTCGATGAAGCTTTTTGATAATCGCCTGCTTGTCAGACCTCTCCAGATTGCAGAACTTATCTAGAAGCCCGTAATACTTCCTTGACTCCGTGACCTGTGAATGTCAATTATAGGAATTGGCTCTCATTTTACTCTGCTTCGTAGACTGCTAATGAAAATTGCTTGGTGTATTCTTTTGTTGTTTGGGAATAAATCAGACAACTCTTTTGTCAAAGTGAGGATCATCATTTTGGGTTTAGGATGATCCCTTCACCCAGGGCTAACTGCCTCCCCTTGGCACCCTTCCCTTCATTTAGGGAGCTGCAGGCCTGACCTGTGAAATAAGATATGGATGTTCTCTGGCCAGGCTTGCTTGAAGGAGGCATTCAGCTCTCAGACCCACAATCCAGTTCCCCCACAGCCCAAACCTTTCTCCACATGAGGTCAAAGGATATCAGTGATAAATATTCTTTCTAGTCTCCCCAGCACTCAACCCTGAACTTGCTTTATTAGGCCCAGTGAGACAGGCCACATGTTTTCAGCCAGAGCTTAGGCTCTAGTAGGATCTACTACTCTCAACTTGGAGTTCCCTGGGTCTCTGTGTGCATGTTTCTCTGTCTCTCTATCTCCTTCTCTGTCTGTCTGTCTGTGTCTCCATCTGTTTCTGTCTCTGTCTCTCTTTCCCCCACCGCAGCCCCATGAACTTCTCCTCTAATCCAGGCCCCACTATACTTGGTCACACATGACTTCACACTCACACATATTCATCCTCACACATGCTCTTCTTTGGTATTCACACCCTCATATATACTCACAACTCACACATCTATATACTCACAATACAAATAAATACACCCATAATCACCCATATACTCCTAGAGCATTCTCCCCAACTGCCAACCCACAATGATCACAGGATTCAAATTCTGCTCCCCTGGTCTGTACCACTTCTTTACCATGAGGGTTTTCACTCACAGCGCCCTCTAACTTAGCTTTAACCTCCCTGAGGGCAAGCCGAGAGTCTGCTTTTATCAGCTGTCACTTCACAACCTTTAGCAAAGGACCGTGACAGAAGTGAGAACTCTGTTAGAATCACTGACCAGAGAGACATTTTAGATCCCAAGAGTCCAAAGTTTCCCAGTGCCGGTGAAATCTTAGAAGGAAGCAATATTTGTACATAGGCACACATTGGGACATTGCTGCATTGTGGATGGCCGCAGTGATTGGCAGGCTCAGAACAACAGACTGTGGATTACACAGTCATGCTATGGTTGCTCCCCGGCACTTGGCATTTTGATGGAGTAACTGGACTGCAGGTCCTGCTACTGGGCACCCCATTCCGAATCCAGCCCAAGAAGTCAGTCAGACACCTGACCTGCCCAACCCGCCCCAAAGCTGGCTCTGCTGTTTACACTGTGACCTTAGCAAGTTCCTCTCAACCTCACTTTTTTGGTGTAAAATGGAAATATTCATATTATCTATTCTATTAAGCACCAAAGGCAACATAAACAGCATAGCGCTCAGCTCTCAGAACACAGCAATCCTGACACATGAGTACTGTCTGATTCCTAACACCCAAGTTACAAATGATTAAAGTGCATGGGTTGGGAGATATCTCAAGTGGCACAGCACATGCATGAGGCCCTGGGTTCAATCCCAGAGCTGCCTGCCCACCGCCAGCACTGCCAGGCATGGCCCTAGGGTGAGAGCCCCAGGGTGAGAGCAGCACCACAATGCCAGTTGGAGCACCCGACCTCAGGAGGCCAAGCACCCCAAGGAGTGTCCCAAGGGACCCCTCCCAGTCCCAGCACTGCAGAGCATGGCCCCTATTAAACCTAAATTAAATATATAAGTAAATTTGTGTGCTTGTCACCAACTCCCCAATTTAAAAAAAATCCCTCTTATATGTGGGATATTAAAAAAAAAAAACAGTGAGGAGACAAATGGCTAAACACATCAGAACTGTATTTTTTTGTCTACAGAACTGAGCTTATGGGGGAGTAAATGCAGTAGAAGGAAATGGTTTGGGGAACATCAGTGGAGAGAAGCAGAAACTCAGGTGCTAGGTATAAGAACATGCATAAACTGTCACTAAAACAGTAACTCACAGTGCCTCAATAAAAATGAAGTGAAAAAAGTAAATAAATGGTTAGATCCCGGAGCTACATCAGTCGCCTGTGAATATTCCTTTACCCTCTAATCCAGGTTCTCCCCCTCCACCCCCACCTTAAAGACTATGGGCTAAACAGTTGTTCATGGTGATTTGTTACAGGCATCCAATATTCCAACACCAATCCCGCCACCACTGTCACCTTCCCTCCACCACTGTCTCCATTTTCTAACCCCCTTCAACCTGCCCCCAGAATGATTTATTTTATATTGTTTGTTAACACTAAGTGGCTAATGAAATGATCAAAAAATGTTCTATAGAAGAAAATTTATGAAAATTGTTTTATTTCACCACGGAGACATTAAAGTCCTTGTCTGAAGATTTACTAAACTGTCGTTACAAGTTCACCTTCTGTGTTCATGTTTCTGTTAGTCAAGATTGGTTGGTTTCTACATTACATCACATCCATCTACGACTGTGATAACCAATGTCATAGATTGGAGAGGCTATGATACCTCAAATGCAGTCACGCGCCCCACAAAACCCAGAATCCTTAACAGACCAGTCCCATCCAAACCAGCTCCTTTTGTTTGGGGTTTGGTTAGTCTCGTTTAAAAAAAAATAAAACAGTTCAATGGACTGTATGAAGGTGACAAGAAATCTCAGCCTTGCGGTTTCTAGAACCTTCCCCAATGCACACACCTAGCCCACAGGAGACTTTCTATTTAAAATGACAATCATTAACTCCCCGAAGGATGTATCACTTTGTCCCATTGTCCTCCAAAACCCAGCAAGTTTCTGGGGCAAAAGCCTCAGCTCAGTTCTCTCTAACCAGCTGCTAGCACAAAGCTTCCTCACCAAGATCTCAAAACACTTTTAAAGTTTGGTTTTGCGTGTTTCCCACACTACTTATAAACCAAACCTCAACCTGACCATTTAATTACAAAGCTGGAGCCTCGTGGTCCTTCCGCACCTGGAGCAACAACGCAGCAATAGACATCACACGTCCTGAACAAGGGGAGAGTACAAAGGGTGGTAATGGAGGCCACAGGGGATTGGCAGGATTGGGTCATCCTTTTCTTGCAATAGCTCAAATTCCCTCCTCCATAGAGGGCATTGAGACCAGGAACTAGGAATCAGGAATTGAAAATTGAGGGAAATTTCCAGCTCAGACTCACGTCACACTTTAAAAATGTGGAGTGGCTGGAGAGAGAGTGCAGCAGCTAGAGTGCTTGCCTTGTATCAGGCTGACCCCAATTCAATCCCCAGCATGGCATGTGATTTCCCAAACTCCACCAGGAGTGACCCTTGAGCAGAAAGTCAGAAGGAAGCTGGGTGTGGCCCCGAAAAAAAAATTCCCAATAAATGGCTTCTCCATTTGTGTTTTATTTTTAAACTTTTTTATTAGAAACATAATCATAGAAAATACTAAAAGGATCCATGCAACCTATATGTATGCCCATATGTATGTATACATATTTTTTGTATATATACATTTTATATATGTAACCGTTAACTATTTTTGCATGCTTATTTTAACATAGTTGAAATCAATCTGTGTAAAATAATTTTACATGTTTTCTAGCTACCATTACATATTATGATACAATTAATTCCCCATGTCATTAAAAAGCTCTTTAATGACATCATTTTTAATGACTCCATAAATACTCCCTGGTTTGGAGACCACTAATTTATTAGCCATTTCCCTACTCGGCCACTGAGGTTGTGACCAGTTTTTAACCCCAATAACCTATGAAGCAAACTGCTGTAGACGTAGCTGGAGAACGTGAGGGTCCTTTCCAGCCTGCCGCCACACATCAGCACAGAAAACACAGGCCACCTCCAGTTATCTTCCTGCCCACATATTCATAATGAAGAGTCTGGTGCCCAACAGCTGTACTGTTATTTATACAGACAGCATTGTCAATGAGATAGATGATCCAAGTGGTTGCGGAATTGATGTTTACTAGAATTTTAAAACTACAGAATTTTATAAACTTTATAATTTTATAAGAATTTTATAACTTATTAAACAAGTTTATAAGTATTTTGGATATTTGGTTTTGCTTTTGATCCTGACTATCTTACTTCGACTGCAAGGGTCAGTAACTCATTCAAATGAGCTCAAATGAAAAGGGGTTGGTTATTGGGAGACACAGAGTTCGAAAATGACACCAGGAAGCACGGAATCACACTTTGAGCATGGTAGAATGCAGGGATGTGCTCTCTCGCTCTCTTTATTCACTTAGACTATTTCTTCTCTGACCCGCTGTCCACCCCACCTCTCCCTCTAGACTGGTTTCTCCAAGCCACAGTGTCAGGGAACGCCGCTGGGGTCCCCGACAGTGCTGGGAAGCGAGTTCCCTTCTACCTCCGAAGCCGGCGGGGAATGGATGAAGACTCAGGAATCCAATGCAGTTTTAAAAGGCTTTACTTATCACAGGTTCAGGCATACAAGTCAGCAATAGAAAAACCCTGTGCTTAGGATTCCCAGCTAGAACCCCAGACACGTGTAGGCCAAAATGGTGGTCACCACGTGTTAAGGCCCTGTAAAAAAGGAGAAAAAGACAAGACTCCCAAGAAGGGTGCGAGTTCACAAAGAGAGAGCCCAAAAAGAGAGAGGGAGTGAGAGGAAGCAGGCTAGTTTTATACCCCCTGCAACTCAGACCTCCCACTATTATGGGAAGCAGGGAGGGTCAAATGCCCTTAGGTGATTTCTCCTAGCACCTCACCTAGGCCCTATTATATGCTAATGTTTTGAGCCAAGATCTGCCTGGAAATGCCTTTATAGGGTAGAGAAGGGAGTTTCTGAGATGGCATGCCTCTATACCAAGACTATACTAATGCCAGTTAAATATTTCTCCAAGCCTTCACAAGTCTCGTCTACTTCACGGTAGTTTTGTATTTTAGTTGCCTTTGAGTTATCAGGGGAGCCATGCTTGCTTGCTTGGAGGCAAACAGCATTTCTCTCTGGTCTAATTACTTAGAGATCCAACGTGGCCAGGCAAATATGTTGGTAAGATCTAGCTAGTCCCACGATGATTGTGGTAGCATGATAAAATATTTATACCAGCTAGTACAGAATACATGGTCAGATAAACTGCCACATTTACACTACCCTCTTATCTACAAAGTGATTTGCAGGAGGCAATCCAGAGCAGATGCAGAGGCTCTTAGAGGAGTCCTGCAACACCACAGTCCCTGATACATTCAGCAAGCACTACACCCAAAATCTCTCCATTTTACTCATCCTCTCTGGTCTTTGACATTCTCCCAATATTCTTCCAATCCCTAGTTCAATTTCCTCAGAGAGGGAAGCTCATTGGCATAGGAGTTTGTTTTGTCCCTGTCCATATAAGTCACTATTTATTCTCCAGCCAGCTGACAATCAGGAGATGGCTGCCTCCATGTCAATACCTGGTACAACTGACTGTTAAAGCTCTTGCTCACTCAAGAGACCATGGAATGATAGAAGATTCCCTGAGAAGGAAGAGTGAGTCAACCAGGAACCCCCTGACCCCAGTCTAATCCCTAAACCAAGCACTATAAATGCAATCAAGGCTCTTTCTTCTCAAAAGTTTAGAAACTCAATCATCAGAAAAGTGCCAACCAATGTTTTCTCTTCCCATAATAAGTGCCCCTCAAGGTGTTGCAGGTGTGGTTGTGGTGCCTGGCTGCAACAGCAGGTGGCAGACGGAAGACAGGCTTGTCTACACCCAGGGCTCTGCCCCGTGGGGCCCTGGATGGTTGATGATCTGACATAGAAAAAGACTGGGCCCCCTGGCATGAACCAAGAGCCTGACAAGCTACCCATGGTGTATACGATATGCCAAAAACAGTAACAATAACAGCAACAACAATAAAAACAGTAACATTCCCAATGAATGGAGACAATACTGGCGCCCACTCAAGCAAATCGGTGAACAATGGGAAGACAAGTGACAAGTGATCATAAGAGGAACGAAGCAATGTAGTTCTAGAATCCATAAGAGCTGTGCAGCCTTAATCAAGCCCTTGACTTCAGCCAGGAGCACTGAGCTTCCCAACGGTTCTTCTAGTCAGTCAGGACCTGGCATGGCTGTACCTGAGGGACCTTCCCTAGCACCTTTGTGTTCAGATGAGGGGTGTCCCAGTAGGCATGCTGCTGCCTTGAGGTTTCCCTGGGCCACCTATGCTGTCATCTAATCTACAGCAGATAGAGTATGATTGAAAATCCTGGGGTCTCTAACTCCAAAACTCCAAAAAAGATCTCATCTATGTATGACCCTCCAAAAAGGCACTAACAATAAGGCAGATTCGTGACCACTCAATCTCTACAACAGCAGAACAAATCTGTGGGGTATGATTATACCGGGATGTTACCTAGCGATGAAAATGAGTAAATAAACTGTTGCTTCCTGCAACAACACATAATAGTATCACAAGATCATGGTCATTTGTGGAGAGGAGACTGAAGAGTGCCAGGGAGAAAGCAGAGATGGAGTTGTGGGGTTTGGGAGGCATTTTAGTTCATTGAGTGGTGGTTAAGTGAGTGGGTTTATTTGGGAGTAATTATTCAAGCTGTGCATAATGATAGTGGCAGTTTCCTTATGTACATTGTATATCAATTTTTATTTTCAAGCCACAACCTGTGGAGCTCAGAGGTCACACCAGACTATGGGTTTGAGCATCCTTCCCAGAAGTGCTGGGAGAAACATGCAGTGTTATTGATCAAACCCGGGGCTCTTACGTGTAAAAATATTTTTAATGAACTCAAATATAGAAGTCAACTCAGCTTGATTAACAAAAACAGTAACACAGAGGCTCAATTAGCAACAACAACTAAATAACCCTCAGACAAAGGCTTAATGTCCGCATTGTGAGATACAAGAATTTACAAATTTTCTTTTACTGAAGTATTTTTTAATAATTACATTTGTCATTTAATGGCAACAAGCAATATAAAATAAATTATTTTGGGCTTGCTATGAGATCAGACTTAAGGGGTGGTTGGGAAAATGGGAACAATGGAGGGAAGGTCAAGCAGTGGTAGGATTAGGGTTGGAATATTAAATGCCTGTAACAAATCATGACGAGCAACTTTGTAAACCATGGTGTTTAAATAAAGTGGGTAAAATGCACTCACCCATTTAACTATCTCTGTGAACCCTTAAATCAATTTTTAATCTTTATTTTTACAATTATAATTGCTAGCAATGTGATTCATGTAACTACTTCCAAACATTGTTATTTTCTGTGCACCTATAGATCTTCTGAAGACCAGAGAGATTAGTGATTTTCCTTAAAGTCAAACGGGCTAGGTGAACCTAATTTGAAGTCTCCAATGTCAGTAATGTTTCTATTCTATTCTCACACTTTCATCTATATATCAAAGCGCCAACCATAACCCCCAACTCCTGCCAAGATAGATCAAATATGCCTCCACTTTATAGGAAGAAGAAACAATTGATATTCAAGAGATTTTTTGAGTCATAAACTAACTTGGATGTAATGACAGTTCTTTAGTGGGCATTAGCCAAACTTGACACTCAATGCTTTTTGCCCTGTGTGGATAAGTCATTCCTGCAGAAACACCTCATCAAGAAGCCACCAGGCCAAAGAGGCCCCCCTTCCACCAGCCTTCCTAGACAGCTGCTGTGTTGCTGACCTCATGTCTGACATTGAATCTTTGGCAAGGATGCCACATTACTCTTCCCAGGTCCTTTGTTGCTTTAAGGGTGTGTTTGGTACAACTTAAAACAAAGGGAGAAGAAAAGAAAAACTATAAAATTGCACTAAGTTAAGAGCAAACAGAGAATCAACTCACTAGATTGCACCTGGACTTCTTGTATCTTTTGAGGTTGTGGGTGTCTGGTGGGAAGGAATAATGGAGAGTTTTGTCCAGGGAGAGTTTGACATCACCCGAATTAATCACACTTGAAAGAGACTTTAAAGCCTAACTTCTAAGAGCTGAGAATAGGAAGAACGATACTTGGAAAGCATTTTATAGCTTCCAATGTCTTTTCATATTTCTCAGTGGATGCTCCAGGCAATTGTTTCAGGTAAGATATTATTATCATTATACTTTCAGAGGCAAAGAAGTCAAAATTCTAACCATTTACAGAGTCACTCTGTGGTAGACTCGCATTATTGGTCTCAGCTTGGTTGAGTGAGAATTCCAAGCTCTTTCATCACACTGTAAGCCACACCCAGTTCCAGGGGGACTGAGCTCTGGAATTTGTCACCACTATTCCTTAAGAAGTATTAACACGTTGGGGGCAGAGCAATAGTACAGCAGGTAAGGTGTTTACCTTGCGTGTGACCAACGTGGGTTCAATCCCCGGCATCTCATATGGTCGCCCAGCACTGCCAGGAGTAATTCCTGAGTGCAGAGGCAGGAGGAACCCCTGAGCATTGCCGGGTGTGACCCAAAAAGAAAAAAAAAGTGCTAACACCAATAAAACTCCAACTAACACAAAAAGGGTTCATTAGCCAAAGGGTATTCAATATTGAATATTCAGAAATACCGGGTATCCCTAACATTTGGCATTTATAGAGCCTGTGTCCCAATCAGCCCAACGCATCAGCAAGACTGAACCACTTTGGAAAGTTTGTCCAGTTTGATTGAGGCCCAGAACTGCCTTAAGAACAAGTTAATGGAGAGCAAATGGGACCAGCATAGCTCAGCAGCAAAGAAATCGATAATCTCATCAAGAAAATGGGAAGAGAAGATGAACAGACATATCCCCAAAGAGGATATACAGATGACCAGTAAATATACAAAAAAAAAAAAAAAAAAAAAGGTTTTTACTATCACTTATTCCCAAGGAAATTCAGTTCAAAATAGCAGTGAGGTACCATCTCACACTTGTGGAATGGCATATATCAAGAACATGGAAACAGCCAATGCTGGTGAAAATGTGGTTAATAAAACAATTGTCATTCACCGCTGTTGGGGATGTTGTCTGGTTTAACATCTTTGGAAACAGTGTGACCACTAGAAATAGAGCCCTCGTATGACCCAGTGATTCCACTTCTTGTAATGTACAAATAAAACACAAAAGTAGTAATTCAAAAGATACATGCACACCTATGTTCACTGCTAAACTTGGTAAAAATGAAAGCAACCCAGGTGTCCAACAACAAATTAATACATAAAGAAGTTGTGGTACAAATACACAATGGAATAATATGCATGTAGAAGAAAAGATGAAATCTTGCAGTTCACTACAATCTGGATGGAACTGGAGGACATTTTAAGTAAAATAAGTCACAGGAGAACAAATACCGTATTTCTGATTTATCTATATAATATAAATAACAAAACAAGGGGGAAAATGATATCATATGATGGCAAATAGTCGAACTGGCAATAACAGAAGGCCACATAACAGAAGGCCAAGGATCTTGGCCATTTTGGCAATGTAGAAGCGAAGGTAGCTATGTGCAGCAAGACCCAAAGGACAACACAGTACCAGCATGTGACCCAGACTTGAATTAGTCCATCTTTTTCAATGGAGTTGGCTAAGGGGTGGGGAGTGATGGTGAGGGGTAGGGAAAGGGAGGGAGTCGTGAGTCATTGGTGGGGGATGCTGATACTGGGAGTGGGTTTTGAATTGGAACATTAAATGCCTGAAATTCTGTTATTAACAGCTTGGTAAATCAGTGCCTAAAAAAAAGGTAGGACCAGCATAAAAGATGCAACCTAGCCCCCATCCTTCCATATTTCCCAACATGAACACAGAAGCTGCTCTCAGAGTGCACTGTGGTCAGGAGACCCATTGCACTGCCAAGCTGGAGCCTGAGAATCCCCAGAACACATCCATGGGAAAGTAAGTGTCAGCACATCCGGAGTGAAGGTGTGCCCAGGAATATCCCCAGTCACCCATTTCTCCTTGCAGAGCACTATGGAACCCCACTCCTTACTTCCCTGGGAGAAATCACTAAGAGTATTAGCCTAAAAAGTTCTCTTCCCAGAACTCTCTGGGATCTGGTGCAAAAGCACCAGTGCCCACTAAGAAACCACTTAGTCTCTTTTTTTTTTTTTTTTTTTTTGCTTTTTGGGTCACACCTGGCAATGTTCAGGGGTTTCTCCTGGCTCTGCACTCAGGAATTACTCCTGGCGGTGCTCGGGGACCATATGGGATGCTGGGGATCAAACCCTGGCCGGCAAGGGCTGGCCACATGCAAGGCAAACGCCCTACCCACTGGGCTATCGCCTCCAGCCCCCACTTAGTCTCTTAATGAAGGGCTGGAGGACATTTTCTTTGCAAGGGGAAGTCCAAGGTTGGATCCCCAGCACTGCTCAGAAGCAAGACTGAACACTGAGAATAACCTCTATACCCCGAGTCCAGAGCTGCCCCTGAGGATCACCAGGTGTGCTCACTTCCCATGCCCCCATCTTCTCCACGAAAATAAATAGAACTGGGCAGGAGAGATAGTACAGGATGTAGGGCACTTACCTTGCACATGCCTCACCCAGGTTCAATCCCCAACACCGCATGCTCTGAGCATGGAGCCATGAGCAACGTTGGATGTGTTCCTTTCCAAAATAAGCTCAAAATAGTAAACACATAATTATAATAAAACTAAGAAGCCCCTTAGTGCTAGGGATGTGACTCAGAGACAGAAACTGTGCCCTGAATAGATGAGGCTTTGGATTTGGTCTCAGTGTCACAAAAAAAGGAGAAAAGAAAACCAGTACTACCCCCAGACCATCTACTGCCCTGGTAGGAGAGCGTAGGCCTACACAGCACCAGTATTATGGGGTGTATAGGTTAGTTTAGGGAGCCAACTGCTTCGTAACAATGAGTCTAGCCTTAAACAATGACAACGGTGAGTGCTACATCTGTTTACACAAATAAGAAAAGAACTCCAAAAGAATATGCTTCCAATAGCATCACTGGTGTAGTGGTATCATGCAAGATTCCCCCCACCCCCAAAGAATATGCTTCCTTGTGCTAAAAACTCAGCAGCTATAAAGAACTTCCTGTTTGCCGAAAGACCTTGGCCTGTGTGTTCCCATCATCATACCCCTAATGTGCTGGGCAAATTGGAAACAAGCAGTGGATTCAATGAAGCTGCTGCCCAGCTGGCACTACCTTTCAAAGTCTGTCCACGGAGCCACTTTGCTGGGCACAGCAGGCTGGCAGGAGCCAGTTGCAGGCCAGGAGCCAAACCCCAAGTAGCCGCTCATTACCTTTTCCTGCCCGCATTTCCTGCAGTCTGCTGACTGTACCCCACAGGCCCCGCTTTTCCTGAATGCAGCATGAGGTCATATAGCAGGCCTAGGCAGACCTGGGCTTGGCGAATAGGTCCGGCTGTACCCATGGGCCTGTTCCCTGCGCCAAGAGGACTGGACCGAGACTAGCTTTCAAAGGAGCCAACTCTCAGAGATGGGTTTGCAACCCCCTTAAAGTCCTTCTCTACACAACCCCACTGAGAACTGCTGACTCCTTCTGCAATCAAAAGGAAGACAAAGCTGAAGCTGGAAAGGTAGTTGCCATGGGCTAGAGCTCAGTGCAGCAGTGCAGATTCTCAGACATTTGTCAGAGCGAGTATTGACATTTATTGACTGTCTGCAGACAGTCTGCACTGGGAACTCTAGGGGTTACCGAGAAGCAGCCTCGAAGGAAGACCCAGAATTAGCACATTACCAAACACCTTCCAAACCCTAACTCTGTGCCAAAGGATTGGCCTAATCAGCACCAACATGCCAGCGTAAACACAATCCCATCAGCAGAGAGGCCATTGGAAAATTCAGGGAAAGGGTTAGGGAAAGTGTTGTTGGGTTTGGGGCCAGACCTGGAGGTTCTGGGGATTACTTCCATCTTGGTGCTTAGGGGACTATGTGTATTAAACCCCAAGCCTTCCACTGACAAAGCACATGTTCCAGTCCTTTTGGCCATTGTCCTTGACCCTGCTACAGGACTAGAGGTTAAGAATCAGGGACGCTAAGTCTCCAGCAGTGCAGGCGACAAACCTGCACTAAGAGTCATCCTGGCCAGAAAGCATTGGCTTTCTGGTCAGTCATACCTCAGCCCAAATTACTCGCCTTCATTGCAAAGAATGTTCAGTCCCATGATGGGATGTCTTATCCTAGGGGCAGGGGGCCTCATTAGCACACACGGAAGGATATTTTTCCAGATATTGTACTAGGCATTGAGAAATATCTTCATGGTATAGTATTACACACATGGGTTCTTTTGGGGGAGCTCCAAAGGTAAAAAATTCAGCCTGAGTGACTTGTAGAAGATCATTTGCTCTTCTCTTGTGGAAATGCTAGTAGGTTCATTAAAGTAGTGTGTTTGCATGGCTGTGCTCAATAAGAATAGCAAGTGTTACGATGAGAACAGTTAGGCCAGGAATTTAAATTGTAAAATTTCAGCAGCAGGCTCATATGCTGCCTGAGCCCATGTGCTGCTTGAGCCCACATGACCGAAGTACATATGGTGCCCAAGCACGAATTGCCCGCATCTCCCCTCTTGAGATGTGTACTTTGATGCTTTCATATCTAGTACTGGGATGTGTGTGTAGGGGCTCTCTCTGCCCTTGGAGAAGCCTGAGTTCTCCTTTGCGCATGTTTTTCTCTCTCTCTCTTTTCTCTCTCTTTCTCTATTTCTAACTGTCTCTCACTCCTCCCTCTCTTTATTTTCTCTCCCTTCCCTAAAAGCCTCCAAAAACTCTTTTTTTTCTTTCTCTTCCCTTCCCTAAAAGCCTCCAAAAACTCTGCTTTACTTCAAAAATAAATAAATGAATATAAATAAAATAAAATTTCTATAGCAGAGGGGCAAAGTGGAACAAAGATTGATTGAGATGTAGAAAATGAACTTCAAATTCCTGGTCTCCTTTTTATTTTTCAACCCAGGAGCAGCCAATTGACCTCTCAAGGCCCATATTTAGACTTGACTTGTTAATAATAACAAGAATTCCTTCACAGAGAAGAATTAACTAAAATTGGAAAGCGGATGTGATTTGATCCCTGTGGAGAGAGGCAGAAGTACAAAGTATTTATCACCTGGTTTGTCCAAGTAGAACCATCTAAACCTACTTTTTTAAGTTTTCCTTCCTTAACTTAGGATAACTTCATTCCCTCTGTGATTAAAAAGTAATCAATGTAATAATACAGAGAAAAGATGTTCAACCTCACTAATAATAAAAGATACATATTAAAATATCAAGAGACCATTTTTCACATAACACATTGGCAAAGATTCAAAAGGCAGATGATGTTCAGTGTTGGTGAAGGAAACAGGCTTCTTATATATAAACACTGTGGGAGGGAATATTAATTGATACAATATTTCTAGAAGACAATATGGCAAGTCATACCAAAAAATTATATGTATGTGAAATAATTAGCACTTACCAAAAAAAAAAAAAAAAAAAAAAAGCTGCACAAAACTGTTGCAACATTCATTACAATGGATAAAAATTGAAAACAACCTAAGTGTTTTTAACTGAGAGTGACTAAATAACTCATCTATACCCACATATTGGAATATAAACAAGTCATTACAAAACATAATGGGGCCTCTGGAAATCAATCAACGGGATGGAGGCATTTTCCAGGTTCCTGTGTTAATCCCTGGTACTACATATATCCTGCGGGGTCCCCAGTAGGTTCGCCTCAGAAAAAACACCACATCTCCCTGCAAGTTGCTGGAGGAGATCGGGCTGATACTCCATGAGGAGTATCAGGGAGCTCCAGGAGATGCCCAGGGTACCATGTAATGTCGGGAATCAAACAGGGGATATTCCCTGAGGAGTATTAACCTGAGGACTGGTCTTCAGGCCTCTGAGCATCACTAAGTCAACTCAAAAGTAAAATAAAACACAGGGTTGGAGAGAAAATTCAAAAGGCTGATCTAATGGCTTGTATACAATAGGCCCCAATTCAGTTCCCAGCACTGCACCGTCCCCTGAGCACCAATAGGCAGAAACCCCCAGCACCAAGCCAGAAGCAGTTCCTGAGCTTCGTCAGGGATGATCTGACCGCAATTCTGTCCTTAGCACCAGACTTTTCCTTTGTCTTCTTGTCTACATCACCTAATTGTTTTTACAAGAAGCACATATTTCACTTACAGTTGAAGAGAAATTTCTCTTAAATGCCCACATAGGGCCAAAGAGGTAGTACAACAGGTAAGGCACTTGCCTTGCACATAGCTGAGCATGTTTGATCCCTGCACACCAAATGGACACCAGAGTCCCTGAGTGCAGAGCCTAGAGTGAGCCCTGAGTACTGCCAGGTATGCCGGGCCCCTCATCCAAAAAAAAATATATACACATTACAAAATATATTGCCCACATACAACATAGCCATAGCTCCTCTCTCTCTCTCTCTCTCTCTCTCTCTCTCTCTCTCTCTCTCTCTCTCTCTCTCTCTCTCTCACACACACACACACACACACACACACACACACACACACACGTATGCTTGTAGAGCCTTGGATTAAACCTTTCCATAGACACTTCATAAACATCTACGAAGCAATGAAGCATGTGATTGCTGGATTATAATTTGCTGTGGATTTTGCAACTTTACAGTTTTCTGTTCCCTCCAAAATCAGCCCACTCTTCAGAAATGCCAGAGGAGCCAGCAGTTTCCCCAGCCTCAGTTTCCCCTCCCATCACACCAATCTTCCATGCTGCCAGGCAGCTGGATCACACATAGAAATGCCCATGCAAACTCAAGTACCTCTTTCCTGACTGGATGACACCTCATCTTAGGGGACAGTCAGCATCCTCTAAAAGATGGCTTCTTGACCTTTTCTGCCTCCTCTCAGGTTCCTTTCTCCTGAAAACCGTGCTCCAGGCACACTCCCTGGACTTGTTCCTCAGGATCCCCTCACCTCAATTAGTCTTCAACTGAACTTGATTGAGCTCATCCTTTCAGAGCCATCATGCAGTCCAGCAAAATGTCTCTGACCTCAATAGCCTGCAAGTTCCCCCAAACAAAGACCACATTGTTGGCATTTGAATTCTCCCAAAACTATTGTAGCCAATTCCTTCTTCCAGCAAACAGAAAGACCTCAGCAAATGTCGAAAATGACAGAAGTATATATGTAACTAGTCCCAAGTCTTTCTATGGATTTTAACCCCTCCCCTTAGATATGAAGCAGATGTTCTTAATAGACTACAGAGCGACAGCTGGTGATCACTGGTTGGTCCACCAGTTTTCAAACCTCATTATTCATAGACCTCAAGTTCACAGGCGAGACTGAGAGTCACCCTTGGTTTAGAGAACAGATCCTCTCCATTCCTTTATTCCAGAGTCCAAGTGGTACTGTCTGCAAGGCAAGGGGACAGAAACTATCAGAAAAGTCTAAAACCCTCTCTATCTTTTGCTGGGGTGAGATTAGGAGACATCTTAAGTGTTGGTCAATGGGTCCAGTCAAGCCAATTGGGTTGGACCATTAAATGCTAGGGCCCAAGGATGTGGTGTTATTGGAGCACTACCATGTTGGTGCCACCAGGGTCATTCCAGCTATGGGAGCTCCAGGCAATGCCCAGGGTACCATGTGATGTCAGTAATCAAACTGTGGTCACAACCCCTGAACTATCTCCTGGCCTCTGAAAACCACTACCTTAAATTCAGTTGATAAGCAGGTCTGATGTGACTACATTTCTAAAGCAATGTCATTGAAATCAAAGTTATTGGCTTGAGAGTGGAATTAGAACTTCCTTTAAAACCAGCAGAGTGTCCCTAGGTAAGCTATGTCAATTCCAGCCAACTGTGTGTGACTAAGTGAGGGGAAAGAAAAGGACTTGAGGTAAGAACAAGATAAAGTTTGAAAAGTGCACTAATATTAACTTTATAGAGTGATGATTTTTTTTAATCGAATCAACGTGCTATAGACCATTACAAAGTTATTCATGATTGGATTTCAGTCACAGAGTGTTCCAACACCCATCTCTCCACCAGTGCACATTTCCCAACACCAGTGGGCCCCATTTCCCTTCCACCCATCCCCCCCACAACCTGCCTCTACAGCCAGTAATTTTCTTGTCTCTCACTTTCTCTCTCCTTTTCGGCACTGTGTTTCGCAAAACAAGACACTGAAGGGTTGTCATGTATATTCCTTTACCTAAATTTCATAGCATGATAATTTTTGCTTCTGTAATCTCCAGTCTAATAGAGACATAAAACCAGCTATTTCCAGAACCCTCCAGATTTCTCAATGCCCTTACCCTTCTCTCCCCCCCTCCCCAATCTATAGCTCTATCCTGACTTCTTTTCCCAATGACCAAATTTTGTTTCTGATTTTTGGGTCACACCCAGCTATGCTCATGGGTTACTCCTGGCTCTGCACTCAGGAATTACTCCCAGCGGTGCTCGGAGGGGCATATAAGATGCCGGGGATCGAACCCCAGTCAGCCACATGAAAGACAAAAGTCCTATCCTCTTACTATCTCTCTCAAAGACCAATTTAGCCCAGTTTAATCTTCACCCAAGATGAATACTAGAGTAGTATTATAGGAAGCTGTCTCCTTTGTTAAACATCAAATCTGGAGTTTTGTCTGTCTTGCTGTGTTTTCTTCAGTCTCTGTAACAGCCAGATGAAAAATGAGGTAAAGAGCTACCAGAGATAGCACAGGGGATTGGGTGGTTTGCTTTGCAAGGGGTCACCCTGATTTGACCCCTAGTACCATATATGCACACCCGTCCCACCCCCAAGCATCTCCAGAAGTTATCCCTGAGCACAGAGACTGACTTAACCCTGAGCACGGCTGAGTGTGGCCCAAAGCAACACCCCTAAAAAAATGAGATATAAAGAAAATTTAGAAAGCACAAAATACTAAGATGTAATAATTTTATTCACTACATCTCAGGCAACCTGTGGACTGTAAACTTTTTGAAAGAAAAAAGAATGTCTGTCCTGCTTTTCAGCCTTTAAGATTATGCCTAGTTCACAGCAGGGAGTAGTAACTAACTTCAGTTGAATTAAAAATTATCATTTCTGCATAGACCATCTGGCCCTCCAAATCCTGTGTTGTTGCTAACCTTAAGCCTAATTGGCTTCCCACCTCCCCCTCACCAGCCCTTCCTGCTACTCTCTGCCCTTTGTCTTTCCTGTGTCCCTGTTTGGGGGGCCCTGTTGCTTTCCCCCCACCAGACTCTGGAATGACTCACCAGGAGGAGTGAGGGGGCGGCGAGGGAAGGACATAGGATGGGCTGGGGAGAAGGCCCAGCTGCCGAGAGAAGAAGCAGAGAGGATCCTTCTCCAAGCCAGGAAAAGGGCTGACGTTCATGCCTGAGCGAGGTGGGCAGATCAGAGCCAGACACAGGCCTGGCGGGATGGAGCCCCCATCTCTGTCTGAGCCCCACCGCCTTCCCTCCTCCGTGCGCCAAGGCCAAGTTCCGAGCTCACCCCAGCTGTCGGGGCACACTGTCACTCCAGCTGTTACTGAGCAATGGATTCCTGTTGCCAAGATATGGATTTGGTTTTAATAACAGTTAGTGCAAACACTGTAAATTTACTGCTGCGAGAGAGTTTTTGAAAACGTCCACTCTGGCTATAATTTTTCAGCCGCGCCAGCTGTTTGTGCTCAGCTCATACCTGACATGGTGCTTTGAAATAGCAATCACTGTATTTATAAGAAGGCAAGGACTCATAAATATGTCACAAGTGGAATATACAACGCCATATTTCACCATTTTCTATTTTAAAATTGTGAGTTATGGCTGCAGAAATGCACGCCCATTAAAGGTGATATGATGTATTTTCTGCCCTGTTCAGGAGTCCATCCATCATCGAGACAATAAAGAAAACCGCACTTACTTTTTTCCTGTCGTCTGTAATTTATGATCCCCAAAAAGCTGTAACCTTTTGGCAGGCTTTGCAGAAACCACTGCACTGTTAGCAACTAAATAACCTTTTATAAGGTTTTAAATGTGTTGCTACAGTCTCAATGCACTTGCTGTATTGATCCAGATCTTGAGGAAAAAAAAAAGGCAGGGGGAGGAATGGAAGATGATCTATAACAAGATCGATAGCGGCATATAGATTGTTGAAAGATGCTTCTAATGATTTTTGCCAGCCATCATCTTTCACCACGCCACGCCCTATCTCTTAGGCTTCGCTCCGGCTTTGGAATTGATTGACCTTGCTTTCCTGCTGCCTCGCTCCCTCCTTGCCTCCCTCCCTCCCTCACTCCTGTCCACGAGCCAAACAGCAGAGACGCAGAACGGATTGGCCACCACAGGCTATTTGCAGAAAAGCTCTGAGACTCACAGTACTGGAAGGAGTCTTCAAGCCCATCTCTGTGCACAGCGGAAGAAAACTGAGGCCCAGCATGTCGCTGAGACCTGCTTAAGGTCAAGTAGCAAATTGTGATCCAACCACTCCATTCCTGGTTGGCAGTCGACCTTGTTCCTCGCTCTGCCTCGCTGCTCTCAGGTTTGCCCCACAGGAAAAGAGCAGGCATGGAGCAGTGGAGCCATTTCTGACCGGCCCTGCTGGCCCCATCCGTCTCCCGGCCAGTGAGGTCTAGTAGAAGGTGAGGAGCTGGGGGAATGGGAGTCAAGGGGCGAAATCTGGGCCCCTGCCTCTCGGTCACCAGCGGATCCACGTCTATGCTCCTCCACCTGGAAGACGACCATCATTATCTACCGGGTAAGGGGGTGTCTGAGGCTCTGAACACAAGGCCTGATAGGTAGCAGGGGGCAATGAAATTATCTAACTGGTTTTCTGCCCTTTCTGCCTACACTGCCCAACTGGCCTGGCATCTCCTCCCTCACCCTTGCCCCCTTTCATGGGTGACAGGAAGTTGCAGGAAAGAGGCAGTGTTGGAGGCGAGAAGGATCACTTTCCAACCACAGAATCTTCGTGCAGAGGCTTTTCTTGCTGTCACGGATGAGCAGGCTGGGTGATCCGATTGTTTTCATCTCCCTGAGCAGAAGTTGAGTTGAGCTTAGGCCTCAGAGACCAGGTTGGTGCAGTTTCCCTTAGAGGCCAGGGGTAATCGAGCTTTAAACATGATCCTCTCGGTAGAGGAAACTTTCTGGTTTCAAAAAATATATATTCTCTAAAGCAACTGGACTGCGGATGGGTCTCAGAGGACTCTCCATGCAGACAGCCTCGTGTTTGCAAACCTGCGTGCATTTTACCCCGGGAACAGGCTGTTCTGGCCTGCGGGCCACTCCCGCCACAGCCGGAGTTTGTAAATCAAGTGTCATTAGTTGGGAGTTATGCCCTTTCGCTTCTGTGATGTGTCTGCTTTGAGCTATGTCGTCCCAGGTGAATTTTTCCCAAAGAGATGAAGACAACAGAGGTGCCCCCAGCCCGAAAGCCTTCCGTACCCGTTCTGGGGAAACAGAGGCCAAACATCCTCAAGAGTCATCTTGGCATCTGTGTGACAATGCCACGTGCCAGTAGAGGTGGCCCAGCAAAGGATGAGCAATGATTAGTCTGTAGGAGGCATGCTCAGTATATCCCATTCTCTCTCTCTCTCTCTCTCTCTCTCTCTCTCTCTCTCTCTCTCTCTCTCTCTCTCTCTCTCTCTCTCTGTTTCTGAGCACACTCAGCAGTGCTCAGAGCTTACTCCTGAGACTTTGTGCTCAGGAGCAGGGGGACCATCTGCAATGCCGGGAATCAAACCAAGGTCATTTGTAGTCAAAGTAGCCACAGGCAGCCTGACCTGTACTATCTTTCCAACACCCCCTCCCCCACTACCCAACCCCCCCACCCAGCATTCTTTGACCCTGAGGAAACAGCCCAGCGATGCAAGAAGATGGAGATTAGGAAAAGGTATAGCCGCCAAACAGCACATAGTAAAGGCAGAGAGAGCACAGGTGAGGTCAGAGCTGAGCTGGGCCTGAGTCCAGACCAGGCCAAGGAAGAGGCTGAGTTCTGTGTGAGTCCACCCTTGAAGTGGGGCAAGAGCCAGAGAGCCCAGACCCGTGAGCTCTATGGCTGGTCACTGGGGAGCATCGCTTCCCTGCTCTGGATCCTAGGTCTGGCACATCACACGTGAAGAGCCTATAGGACTCTCCTTTTGAACAACGCTGAGGGCTTCCCCAGTAACGGAATTCCCTACAATGCTGCAGCAAAAATCCTGGAGCTCTCACCCAATCTGGCATCTATTCCAGGCCAGAGGAGAGGCCGGAGAGGCAGGCGCAGGGAGTGGGTCTCAGGGGGAAAGGACCCACTTTAGGACACTCTACTGTGACCAGCCCAGGACCCTCAGTCCCTGCCTGCAACATCAGACAAAGTCACTATCCACAGGGGCAGCAGGCACAGAGAGCAAGTCCAGGAGAGGGCAGCGGGCACCGTCTGTCCCCACGCCTGTGGCTCAGGGCCTGGTCAGGGGTCACTGTCACTTGTCTCAACCTCTTTCCATGTCAAAGCCTCCCTTTCTCCCTTCCCGCACTCTGCCAGAGCCCCCGCTCCAGAATTATTATTAACATAATAAATAAAAACCAGAACTGAGTTATTAAATGTAAGATCTGCAGCATTCCCCGCAGAACTCACCGTTGCAGTTCATTAACGTGACGGCTTCATTTGGCGGCTGATGCGGGCCCCTGATGGAGCAGCTCAGCTCAGCAGTTAATGGTTAATTGAAGCAGCTAACGAAGTGGAGGCACCAGACAGGGCATCTTCTCTCCCTCCATGGGGTCACTGTGGGTGCCGGGGACCCCCGTGCTATGGCGCTCAAGAAGCTGAACAACCATGTGAAGAGCCCGAGAAAAGTGGCTCTCCCTCTCCTCCCACCTAGAGAAAACCATCTGCAAACAGGTCGGAGCAGGGACTCAGGAGCCAGTATTATTTCTGACATCAGAAGGATTCTGGCTCATCATGCCCTTGCCTGAAAAGGGCCAGGAAGGTAGTTCAAGTGTATGTTCCAGAACATACACTTCCCATGCGGGAGTTTCAAGTTCCAACCCTGACTACACATGGGCCCCTCAGCGCCATCTGACATGACTCAAAAAAAAAAAAAAACCCATGGTGGGTTTGGGGATCAACCCAAGTGTCTATCAATGGAAAAATGAACCTATGAATTGTGGTATACTCTGGAATATTACTGGGGCACTAAAAAGAAATAAATCATGAGGAGTGCCAACTGGACCAAATGTGGCTACATGAAGAAGCGAGGCACAAAGTTCACATACTGTTTGAGAGTTACAGAAGGTGGGAATTCACAGAGATAAAAGGCAGCTGAGGGTTGCCAGGGAGCTGGTGGAGGGAAGAGTCTGAAGAAACTTTATGTGAAACAGTTATTTCCAGGCTGATAAAAATGTTTGGGGGCTAGATAGAAATGGTATTTGCACAATACTGTCACTAATTAAATACTGCATAATTGTGCACTTTGGAAAGGTTTAACTTTATTTTATATTAATTTGACCTCAATTATAAAAATGGGGAAAGGGCCAGGAGACAGCTTCATTGGCTGAGTGCCTACTTTGCATGTGAGAGGCCCTGATTTATTCCCCTGGCACCCTGAGTACCACCAGGAGTGACTCCCAAGTGCTGCCTCTGTTTTTGTTTGCTGGTGCAACCAAAAAAAATAAATAAATAAAATTTTTAATTATCACGCCTCACTCAAGTGAGAGAAGGAATCCGGAGTTCTGACCTCCGTCGCTATTCCAGAATCAGGGACGCTGTCTCCTTTGCCAAGGCATCGAAAATCAGATGGGCTGGACATGTAATGCGATTTGGAGACAACCACTGGACTAGAGCTGTTACCGACTGGATCCCACAGGATGTCAAAAGATCACGTGGCCGATGTTCAGACTTCCTTGTCAAGACCCCGAAGGAACGGTTTGAGGCTCTTCAGATTCCTAAATCAATCAGATGCCATTGGGCTACGTTGGCACGTGATAGGGTTCAATGGAAATATTACTGGTGCCCACTCAAGCAAATCGATGAATAATGGGATTCAAGTGATCAAGTGAAGTGATTTAAAATTAGCTGAAGGATTGGAAAGATAGCTCAACAGGTTGAGCACATACATGCAGAAGATCATACAAGTTTGATCCCTGGTACCACATAATCCCAAAAGCACAGCCAGGAGTAACCCTTGAGCAAAGAGTCAGGAGTAGCCCCTGAACACTGTTGGGTATGACCCAAATCACTTGATCACTTGACATGCCGTTATTTGTCAATTTGCTCAAGTGGGTGCCAGTAATATTTCCATTTGACCCTATCACGTGCCAGTGTAGCCCAATTGCATATGGTTGCTTTAGGAATACAAAGAGCCTCAAACTGTTCGTTCAGGGTCTTGACGAAGAAGTATGACCAAATACAAAACAAAAAAACTCAATGTAAAAAAACGGATTTCAAAAGGGGGAAAAATTATGTAAATAACATAGAATTTTGTACAAATATTTCCCTACTAATCATAACAAAGAAGTATTTAAAACAACCAAAATCCAAAGCAATAAGATTAATTTTATTTTAATTATGGTACAGTCGTGTTCCATATACATCAGTAATCATATTTTATAGTATTCAACAATATTATGACATTATGCTTCATAATAAAAAGAGGGGAAACAATGAAAACTTTCAGGACTCATTTCATTTTGTTTGTCTGAAAAAAGAGAAAAAATATACTAACTAGAAAGATACAAAACTCAGATACACTGGGCAGAGCTGCGGGTTCTAGCACTGGCCCGCCAACCCAATAGATCTTCGCAAGAAGCTAGAGGAACCCCAACACCCTGAGGGCCATCATTCTCAACATCCGACTCCACAGCTCATCAGAGCTCCACCCAAGAGAAAAGCTGATCTCTCCCCGTTCGGTTCATCAGTAAATTCACGAGATGAGAGCCTACTACTGAGAGTATAACACCTTCAGGCAGAGCCTGGCAAGCTACCCGGTGTGTCATATTTGATATGCCAAAAACCAGTAACAATTATACACCTCATTCCCATGACCTGAAGGAATGGTTTAAGGCTCTTCATGTTCCTGAAGTGAGCAGATGCCCTTGGGCTACACTAGCATGTGACAGGACATATGGAGATGTTACTGGTGCCCGCCTCCAGCAAATTGATGAACAACAGAAAGACAAGTAATACAAGTGATACAAGTGATCGTGATTTTTTTTTTTTTTTTTGGACCACACTCAGCAATGCTCAGGGGTTACTCCTAGCTCTGCAATCAGAACTCCTCCTGGCAGTGCTCAGGAGACTTATAGGATGCCGGGGATAGAACCTGGGTCAGTTGCATGCAAGGCAAATACCCTACCCACTGTGCAATCGCTCCAGACCCTATTTTTTGAATTTTTATAATGAACACATCATTTTCTAATTCAGAAAAAAAGTTTAATCTCTTTTCTAACATAATAGCAAATCCAGGGTTTTACATTCAGATCCATCAAAGTTTAATTTTGGCACTAAGGTAAAAAAACTTCCACTAAAATAAATACTCAAAGATTATTTTAAAACTGCCTTTATTATTCTGTAACTGTTTCCCTTTCACCACATCTAACTTACTTGTGAGTTAACTACTCAATTCTCAACTACATATAGCATTTTTTAAAGACACAAATCTAGTCAAATTTCTTCTTTCAAAAGTTCAAGTGGGGGCTGGAGCGATAGCACAGCAAGTAGGGCATTTGCCTTGCATGCAGCTGACCTGGTTCGATCCCTAGCATCCCATATGGTCCTCCAAATACCGCCAGGAGTAATTCCTGATCAAAGAGCCAGGAATAACCCCTGAGCATCACCAGGTGTGACCCAAAAAAGAAATAATTAATTAATTAATTAGTTAGTTAGTTGATTGATTGATTAAATGTTCAAGTGTCATAACAGAGATTCCATGAATAAGTTTGTGGAATAAGTGGTGGGCATAGAAAGATGATGACTTCGGAAGGAATTGGTCAAGCAGCACTGGAAAATTAGAGGGCCTTGAAGTTTGAGCAGCAACAGTGCAATTCTTCATGTGCTGGGGAGCATGCTAGCCCCTAAGCTCGGGGGGGGGATACTGGGGATCCTCGATTAGGTGTGCCACAGCCTGACTGTGAGAAACTCACTGCTTCTCACGAGAAGAAAATGATAAATTAATGTAATATTGGGAGCAAAGAAAGAAGCTATCTGTTCTGCTGGTATGGGGGGCCAGGTCAGGAAAAAAAGGTAAAGAAGAAGGGAGAAGGCCATGAAGACAGAATGCCGTGGAGAAAAGGCTGGAATGCAAGGGACACTCCCCCACACACACACCTTCATAACATCAGAGGACTCAGTGGTCCCATGTCCACACAAAGCTCAGGTGGGGAGGCCAGGGCCTGGAGAATGCTCAGGACAGTGCCCAGTTCCTGAACCTGCTTTTATATCCCCATAAACAAGCCCAGAGGCTCTCCTTGTGCCCAGCACACAACTCTGCAGGAATCCTGTCCCCCACAACTGGACCGAGGGTTCATGCGGAAGTGAGAGATCATCCCTTGGCAAGAGACTGTCCTTCCGGTAGGGACTCCTTGACCTGCCACCCACCTCAGTGACATCACCTTATGGGAATCAAAGGTAAGTGGAAGCAGATGGAAGGTGCCCCTTCATGGTGGCTAAGTGTTCTGCCATGGGAAAACCCTGTCCAGTGAGGGGCAGAACTCTCCCAGGCTAGTGTCCTAAAAAAGAGCACACACAGGCTTACACACAAACACACACACACACACACACACACACACACACACACACACACCAGGAAGGGTTTTTTTTTTCCCATCCAGGAAATGCCTGTGGCCACCTCAGTGTCACCCTAGCCAACTCTGATCTGGAATGCATTATTTCAACACAGTCAAATGTAAATTAATGAGTTAATGTCATCTTCCGGTTGGGCTTCACAACAAGGAAACCAAATGTTGACATCAGCTTGAAAGCCAAATGAGGTTCTGCTATGGTATGTGGTGTACCCGGGGTGCTGATACCCTTGCCCTCTGTCCTCTGAGCAGCAAAGAAAGAAGCAGATTGGGAACAGAGTCTATGCCTTTGGCGACTTCCCAGAAAGCTCCTGGACAGTGAAGAATCCACTAGAGCATCACTTCACTTGATCACTTGACATCCCGTTATTCATCGATTTGCTCGAGCAGGCACCAGTAATATTTCCATTTGACCCTATCATGTGCCAGTGTAGCCCAATCGCATCTGGTTGCTTCAGGAATACAAAGAGCCTCAAACCCTTCTTTCAGGGTCTTGAGAAAGAAGTCTGACCATCTTGTAGGTGGGCGGCCACGTGATCTTTTGACATCCCGTGGGATCCAGTCGGTAACGGCTCTAGTCCAGAGGTCGTCTCCAAATCGCATTACATGTCCAGCCCATCTGATTTTCGATGCCTTGGCAAACGAGACAGTGTCCCTGACTCTGGAACAGCAACGGAGGTCGGAGCTCCTGATTCCTTCTTTCACTTGAGTGAGGCATGATATTCCAAGCATAGATCTTTTGATTCCTCTTTGGGAGACCCGAATAGCATTAATAATAGTTAATAAACTTTTAAATTGTCCAGAACCATTTTCCTCTTAGTCACCACTCAATAGATCTCCTCCCTCCCATGGCCAACTGAGCTAGACCAGGCGGCTCTTCCTCACCTCCAAAGAGTTATCTACTCCTCTCTGTGCTTCCTCTACTCGTTAAGTCAGTTCCACTGACCTTGCTCCTTCGTGTTATCATTATTTATGTATCTGGCTTACCTATCAGGATCTAAACTCTTGAAGGTTAGTGCTGGTATTTTACTCCTACCTCTCCAGTTTTTTAATTATTATTTTCTTTTTTTGCATTTACTTCTGACTCTGTACTCAATAATTACTCCTGGCAGTGCTCAGGGGGACCATATGGGATGCCAGGCATCTAATCTGGGTCTGATGCATGCTAGCCAAGCACCCTACCCACTGTACTATAGCTCCAGTTCCTCTCTGCAGCTATTTGCACAGTGCCTGGCATTTATTTATTTTTTTTTCTGTTTTTTGTTTAAGTTTGGCTTTGAAACTACACCTAGCCATGCCCAGGGGCTACTCCCAGGTTCATTCTTGCAGGTCACATCCTGTAGTACTCAGGGGATTATGTATCATGTAGTGACAGGGATTGAACCTTGAACATTCTACATGCAAACTCTACTCTTCACTTAATTGAACTCTCTCTGGCCCAGTACCTGGCACTTCCATTTTGGAAAATATTTATTGGACACAGTTTTGTGGGGTGTGGTAGACAGAATATGCACCCCCACAAAGATGCTTTAAATGCAATTTCCAGAACCCAGGAATCCATATTATCTTGCCTGGAAAAATGAAGTTTTGTTGTAGAATTTTTTGAAATTCAGGGCTTTAAGATGGTATGTTTATACTGGACTATCCATTTGGATATATCGATAAGATATCCAATATATCAGTTGCTATTTACTGAACTCTTACACATAACAGCACATACAACTGCTGTCAGACATCCTTGGTATGGCTAAATGAAGATAAGATAGAACTCATTAGCTCTTTGTTTATAGAAAAAACAATTTTAAACACAGAATATCTTGAGCTTAAGGTCAAAGAAAACGATGGCAGTCTTTCTATAGACAGGCTTGTCTACACCCAGGGCTCTGCCCCGTGGGCCCTGGAATGGTTGATGGTCTGACATAGAAAAAGACTGGGCCCCTTTGGGATGAACCCAGAGCCACGGCAGAGCCTGGCAAGCTACCCGTGGTGTATTCGATATTCCAAAAACAGTAACAATAATGGACCTCATTCCCAACCAATGGAGACATTACAGATGCCCAATCGAGCAAATCAATGAATGGGAAGACAAGTGACAAGTGACTCCTTAAAATTAGATATTCTTTCCTGGCAGTGGTTAGAGAGAGAGATGCAATATTGAAAGAAAGATCACAGACAACTGGTTGATTTTCAAGATAAAGGACAGAGAACACAAATAAAGGAATATGGGAATTCGCTGGCAACTGGCACGGGCAAAGAAATGAATTCCCACTCAGAGCCTGTAGAAGCACACAGCCCCACTGATGCTTGCTTTTTGCCCTGGGAGAATCAAGTGAGATTTCTGACCTATAGAGGTAGAAGAGCCTCAATCTCACGTTGTTTTAAGTCCCAGCTTCCATGTTTATTTGTTCCAGAAGCAATGGGAACATTCATCTAAAGAAAGGTATTCATGCTCAGATATATTAACTAGAAACACAAAGTGACCAGAATCATCAACAAAGATCCAAAGAGAGCCCGGCATGGCTAAGTGAAGAGAAGAGGAGGGAGCTCACAGCTGCGGAAGGGGACTTCACTTTCGGGAAAAATAAAGATGACACCAAAAGATGTTTTTTGAAGGATTTCAATTTTTTTTTTTTTTTTTGCTTTTGGGTCACACAGGCAATGTTCAGGGGTTTCTCCTGGCTCTGCACTCAGGAATTACTCCTGACGGTGCTCGAGGGACCCTATGGGATCCGGGGATCAAACCCGGCCAGCATGGGCCGGCTGCGTTGCAAGGCAAATGCCCTACCCTCTGGGCTATCGCTCCGACCCAGGATTTCAATTTTAGAGGCAAAGAAATCAAGTTTCCAAGTGTTGTTGCTGGATAACGGTGCAAAGAGAAGAGCACAAAGGCCTAGACGTCCCACAAACAGAGGGGTGTGGGCCTGTCACTTCTCCCCACGTCGGGAGACTTTGGAAGCCAGAGGAGGAACAGGCTGCATCCAGACTCTCCTCCCCTGCCCAGCCGGAGGAAGGTTGGGATACCCCCACTCCCAACCCTCACCTCACAAACAAGCCACAATTTTCTTTCATAAGTTCACTCCTTCCCCACACAGGGAGCCCCTGGACTGGTTGGCATTTATAGCCTGACTAGCCCACAGGAAATCATTAGAGAACAACACAATGCGCAGTGTAAGCGCCGGCTGGAATATCGCTGAGTGCCAACTGTGCATTTTAAGTCATAAACGCAACAGAGACCCATGAAGAAAGACATCATTGTCGATTGTTGGGGGTGGAGGAGTTTTATGGAGGACACGGGACTTGAGCAGCGCCCTGAGAGAGAAGAGGCTTGGGCGAAGGAGGGGAAGCGGCTTCACCACAGCCCAAGGCACAGAAGAGAGAGATTCCATGCCTGGGGCCCTTGAGGGGGTGGTGCTGGTTGGAGGGCAAAGACCCCCCCCACACACACACATTTCCTCCAACAGCTCCCTGGGTTGAGAAACAAAGTTTCTGCCACTCCTTCAGTGCCTTCCAAGAAGGAATGATGCGAGTCTTCCACTAATTCACATTTGGAAAAATCACTGTTTTACTCTTCTGTGGAGTCTGTGGAGCGTCGGAGGTAAACTGCCTCCACCGGGCAAGCTTCCTGTGAGGTGATCTGGAGCCCTGCAGGGTGACCCTGTGAGGCATCAGTGCCCTGTTGAGTGTCTGAAGCTCCACAGACCGGAAGGAGGGCTGAATCTCAGGTGGCAACCCCAGACACCCACCGGACACAGATGCCTGGGCCTAAGGTGGCCACGGCTCCCTCCAGCCTAGTGTCATAGCCTCTCACGACAGGAAATCATTTGTTTCAGGACTCCTCTAAGAGCCTCTGCATCTGCCCTGGATTGCCGCCTGCAAATCACTTTGTAGATAAGGTGGTAGTCTAAATGTGGCAGTTTATCTGACCATGTATTCTGTACTAGCTGGTATAAATATTCTCTCATGCTACCACAATCATCGTGGGACTAGCTAGATCTTACCAGCATATTTGCCTGGCCACATTGGATCCCTGAATAATTAGACCAGAGATAAATGCTGTTTGCCTCCAAGCAAGCAAGCATGGCTCCCTGATAACTAGAAGGCAACTAAAATACAAAACTACCGTGAAGTAGACAAGACTTGTGAAGGCTTGGAAAATATTTAACTGGTACTAGTATTAGATTTTGGTACAGAGATAAGCCATCTCGAAAACCCCTTCTCTACCTTATCAAGGCTTTTCCAGGCAGATCTTGGCTCAAGACATTAGCATATAAAAGGGCCTAGGTGAGGTGCTGGGAGAAATTACCTGAGGGCATTTGACCCTCCCTGCTTTCCATAATAGTGGGAGGGAGGTCTGAGTTGCAGGGGTATAAAACTAGCCTGCTTCCTCTCTCGCTCTCTCTTTTTGGGCTCTCTCTTTGTGAGCTCGCACCCTTCTTGGGAGTCTAGTCTTTGTCTCCTCTTTACAGGGCCTTTACACATGGTGGCCGCCATTTTGGCCTACACATGGCTGGGGTTCTAGCCAGGAATCCTAAGCACAGGGTTTTTTCCTATTGTGGATTTGTATGCCTGAACCTGTGATAAGTAAAAGCCTTTTAAAACTGCATCGGATTCCTGAGTCTTCATCCATTCCCGGCCAGCCCGGAAGTAGAAGGGAACTTCGCTCCCGGCACTGTCGGGGACCCCGCAACATCCCCCGACAACCGTTTACCTTAAAATCCAAAAGGAAGTGAGAGCTGCTCCTTGTTGCCCAGAGTGTGAGATGGTGAGTGAGTACCGTGGAGCCCAGTCCTGCCAGGGAGGGGCAGGACTGGGCCATGTGGGCTCCAGATTTCTTTGACACAGAGGTGACTGACCACAAGATGGGAGGTCAAATGTCATGTGGGTGGAATTCTGTCAAGTGTCCATCACTTCTTTCTGTTTGTTTTTTTTCCATCTTGATGAAATTGTTGTTTTGCTTCACACTGCCCCAGAAAAAGAGAAGCACTACTTTTATTTCACAATTTACACAGTGATCCCGCCTGTGTTTCAAAGCTGCCCCCTGTCCCCCTGCAGAAATCTTTCTACACTTGGAAAGATGTGAAAGTTTGTACTCAAGCTCATCAAAACTGTGGCCCTCTAGTGCTATTTCAACGCCAAATTCTCTCCTACCCACCCACCCAACACACAGATCTAACAGTGCAAGATAGAAGCTAAATCCCATTTGCATGTCAATTCTTATCCATCCCTGGGGGAAGAAGTGGGGTGGGGGGGTAATACCACTAAGGGCTTAAACTAGTTGTACCCAAGGCTCCAACTGCAGAAACACGAAACCCCCTCCCCTTAGCCTCTCAAATAAACCCTCTTCCAGATCTCCTGGGAAAGGCCAAACCCTCAGCTCTAAGAAGAGAACCCATGATCAGGACAAAGGACGCTTTCAAACATGGCCTGGGAAGTGGGCTGGGGCAAAGTATAGGATCCCAGCTCATAATGCTATGTTTTAAACTACATGCCTTTTTCCAGACGGGTGATTAAATTAATTCAGAACTTATGCCTACACTTAAAAGATTTCTGTCATATTTTATGAACACGATGATCTCAGAGTAATTTGCACTGGAAATGTGTCATATTAAATCAGGGACACTAATAAACTTTATTGCTTTAACTCCACATGGATCAGCCGTGGCAGATAAACCATCCTGCTTTTACTCTCAGAGTCACGCCTTTGAAATATGGGTCCTCCTATGGGAAAACATAAATACACTTGATAATGTTTCTTCTGCGCACCCCCTCTCTACTCCCCCGATAAATGAACAGGTTCTCACTGGTGGCATCACTTGCTCATCCTGCTCCCCACGGGAAGTCAGCTCTGTGGCGGGACAGGCTGACCCAGGTAGAGGGATTTCTTAAGATCTTAAGACATTTTGATATCCATGGCTTTCTGACCTTCCGCTCACCCTGCACAGTCTCTCTGCTGGACAGAGAGTAATTGCCAAGAATTGTTTCACAGGTATAGAGTGACATAAAACAGGGTATTCAAGCGTGATGCTTGAGTTCTCCCAGCTCTGCCACCAGCTGATTTGAGTTTTGCCACCAGCTCTCCACCAAACAGAGTGGTATCAGAGTAAGGGCACGGTCATTGAGATTGGACATCTAGTTCCATCAAACTATGGTTTTTGAAAACCTAACATGATCCGTTCTCTGAATGAGGTAATAGAGATTTTTTTTTAAAAAGTGAATAAGAATTCAATTACAGGACCAGGGAGATGGCTCAAAGGGCTGAAGTACCTGGTTTGCATGTGGGAGTCCCTGTTTCAATCCCCAGCACCACGTGGTTCTCATTTAACGCCAGGACTCACCTCCAAGTAACAATGTGCCAGGGTAGTCCTCTAAGCACTGCCAGATGTAGCCCCAAAAAACAGAAGCCAAAAACATCTTTACAAAAATTCAACTAGAATTGAATTTTTGCCTTGCACGCAGCTGACCCAGGTTCGATCCTCGGCATCCCATATGTTCCCCCCTAGCACCACCAGGAATAATTCCTGAGTGAAGAGCCAGGAGTAACCCCCTTAGCTTTGGCGGTGTGACCCAAAAAAGAAAAAAAAAAATGAAGGGGCCGGAGCGATAGCCCAGCGGGTAGGCGCTTGCCTTGCACGCGGCCGGCTTGTGCCGGCCTGGGTTCGATTCCCGGCATCCCATATGGTCCCCCGAGCACCGCCAGGAGTGATTCCTGAGTGCAGAGCCAGGAGTAGCCCCTGAGCATTGCCGGGTGTGACCCAAAAGCAAAAAAAAAAAAAAAAAAATGAAGCTAGTCACTGTAATGTTTTTTTCATATTAAATATCGTCTGAGAGCAAACAAGGAAATTCACAATAGTTTGCAAGAACACTAAATATTAAAACCAAATCCAATGTATTCAGAACGTGTGGTGTCAGCAAGTTTGTATACAAACTTTCAGCTAAAAGAGCTACGGCTGTAAGAGGTGGGAAAAGTGAAAGGCAATGATTGACAGCCTGTGTTCAAGACCGTATCAACTTTCCAAAGGTCCTCACCAAGGCAAGCAGCCAATCTTCTACCTTCCCAGCTACTCAAGGAAACTGGAAGTCCTTTCTCTAAAGAAGAACTAAACCAGAGGTTCTGAAATCACAGGGGTGATTTCATCAAAGGTCAGCACTAGGCAAAGATCAAAAATGAGAGAATTCAATTTTTTTTAAGTATACAATATTCTATCCTTTTCTGCTTCTCCAGAATGCAAGAAACCAAATATATCTTCTATTAGATGAACACAGTCCTAAAAAAAAAAAAAAAAGATTACAGGACCCATATATAAAGGACTCCAGAGGGGTAACCCGATCCCCACCCGAGGCCCTTGCCCCATGCACAAACAGCCCTCATGTAAGCACGGACAGGATAATCAGAACTTTGAGGTCATCTTTCTTATGGAAGATATCATCAAACACAAACAGGAGGAAAATTTGGAAGGAAGGCAGACAAGGTTATAATAGCTTCAGAGAGATAAGTCGATTCTTCAGGGCCAAAGAGATAGTACAAAGGTTAAGGTGCTCGCCTAGCATGTGGCATAGCCACAACCCCAGTTGGAAAATATTCCCCCAGCACCCCCAGGCATGGCCCCGGAGCACTGCCGAATGTGCTCCCCTTCCCCACAAAAGATTATTTTTATCTTTAAGGCAAAAGTGAAATGTTATTTTCAAATCTCCAGTCTGACAATGAGAAAAAGCTCTTAGAAACTCAAATTAATGACCAAATTAATATTTCTTAAAAGGATTGAAATAACAGGTAAGGAACTCTCCTGTAGATTAGAGCTAAATGACAATAAAGTGGAAAATAGAAGAATAAATAAATAAAATTCTGGTATTATTTAATAGCAGACTAAAATGCCAAATTTAAAAAATAATAATTTTATAAATATATAAAAAATATATAGACAATATATAGAAAAAAAGTTTATAAGAAAAATTATTGCTGAAAAATTAAATTAAAATTTTCAGAGATATGAAAAAGAAAACAATGAAAATGGGGCCTGGAAAGATAGTACGTAGGGAAGGCACTTGTCTTGCACACAACTGACTAGGTGAAATCCCTAGTACTCCCTGGCACTCCATATTGTCACCCAAGGTCCAGGAATGATCCCTGAGCACAGAGCTAGGTCTGATATGAGCAGCCTGTTGCAGAGTTGGGTATGGCATAAAAAAAAGAAAGAAAGAAAGAAAGAAAGAAAGAAAGAAAGAAAGAAAGAAAGAAAGAAAGAAAGAAAGAAAGAAAGAAAGAAAGAAAGAAAGAAAGAAAGAAAGAAAGAAAGAAAGAAAGAAAGAAAGAAAGAAAGAAAGAAAGAAAGAAAGAAAGAAAGAAAGAAAGAAAGAAAGAAAGAAAGAAAGAAAGAAAGAAAGAAAGAAAGAAAGAAAGGAAATATTCTAAGAGGCTGTCTAGTAAAAAAATTTTAAGAGCTACATCAAAGGGTAGGATCAGTGGTACAGTAGGTAGGGTGCTTGCCTTACACACAGCTGACCAGGGTTCGATCCCCACCATCACACATGGTCCCTGGAGCACCTCCAGGAGTATATTCCTGGGTGAAGGTCTAGGATTAACCCCTTACTACTACCAAGTGTGACACAAAAACAAAGAAACCAAACAAAGAGCTACATCAAAAGAAAATAATTTGCATTTTTAGAACATTTAAGATATCACTTGTTTCACTTGTCTTCCCGTTGTTCATCGATTTGCTTGAGCAGGCACCAGTAACATCTTCATAGTCCTGTCATGTGCTAGTGTAGCCCAAGGGCATCTGCTCACTCCAGGAACACAAAGAGCCTCAGATCATTCCTTCAGGTCAAGGGAATGAGGTCTATAATTGTTACTGGTTTTTGGCATATCAAATACGACATAGGTAACTTGCTAGGCTCTGCCATGCAGGTGGTATACTCTCAGTAGTAGGCTCTCATTTCGTGCATTTAATGATGAACTGCATGGCTGCAAAGCAGCCGTGCACAACAGAGAGAGATTAGCTTTTCTCTTGGGTGGAGCTCTGATGACCTGTGGATTGGGCGGATGTTGAAAATGGCGGCCCTCATGGTGTGGGGCTTCATCTGGCTTCTTGCGATGCTCCGGTGGTATGGCGAGCCAGGGCTAGAACCCGCCTTCCCTCCCGGGCACCTCATGATCAGCTGAGCATAGGGAGAGCCAGTAGCAGTTCTGACTCTGTTGTGCCCCGTGTGTCTGAGTCTCTGGATCAGGCATACCTGGGCTTGAAATAGTCTTCCCTGTGGGGTGTGACTGAGGTCATCTGAGGTGATCCTTAGCATGAGTCCAAGCAGCAACACCATCTTGACCTTCACATCGAACGACTAACCCCATTGGTCAGGAATCGCCAGGAGTGACCCCTAGTTCATCTGAGCACCTCTTGGGAGGCCAAAACAAGAAAGCAACTTGCACAGAGACATGTTCTCTGAGGATGTAAAGAAACTGGAAACTTTGGGTATTGCTGAATTGAATGCAAGCTACTACTATAAAAAGATGCAGGTCCTCTTGGTAGATGCCCAGAGCAAGCAAAAAGCAAATACTCTAATTTGTATAGTCATGCTAAAACAGCACTATCCACTATAACCAAAAGATAGAAGAACACAGTTGTCCGCTGAATAAACAAAATATACAGGTCACCACCTGTAATGGAATGACTATCAAACAATTAGAAGAAGCAACCTACTACTACCGGCAACTGTGAAAATTTTTAAAAGTTTAATTAAAGAATCCAAGGAAAAAAGTTTTTGTTAATTTGTCTGTGAATTACAAAGACACCAAGTCATTCATGATGAGTTTCAGGCATACAATGTTCCACACTAGTCTCATCAACAGTGTCCACTTTCCTGACCCTCCAGCCTGCCTCTATGGCAGGTACCTCATGCCTCCTTTCAGGGTGACCTCCACTAATGTTGTATTGTTTCTTTCCCTGACCATTCCCCCACCCCCCAAAAAAAAAATCCCTCCCAAGGCAAGCTTTGTACTGAAAACCATGTCTCCTGCTCTTTGTTTCTATCGTCTTTGAGCATTTGTTATTCCCCCTACTATGTTTCTTCATATGATGCCTACAAGAGATATTATTCTGTGTCTGTCCCTCTCCCTCTAACTTCACTCAACATAGAGAGAGGTAAAGTGTCTGCCATAGAGGCAGACTGAAGGTAGGGAGTAAAAGGAGGGAAACTGGGGACATAAGTGGTGGGAAATGTGCACTGGTAAAGGGACAGGTGTTAGAACATTGTATGACTGAAACCCAGCCAAGGATAATTTTGTATCTATCTCATGTTAATTTATTTAAAAAAATTTAAACAACCAAATAAACAAATGATAGATTAAAAAAACACTTTCATTGGATTAAAAGAAAACTTATTAACTTCATTAGTAAGAAATCAATGCTGTGAATGGTTTGGAGGTTTTGTTTGTTTTACAGAGTCATGCAGTGGTGGTTATTGTCATTGTCATTTAGTAGATGAGAAGATTAAGACCAAGAACAGAAGGAAAGCCTGATCCAATGAGTAACCTAAGTAAGTTGCTCTTATTCCCATCATCTCTCTTGCTTGTCTCTGATTCTTTGCTTCCTTATTTCTACCCTGGAGAAGTCTGTGGTTTTACTTTCATTTTCTTTTTCTTTGGGGGCCATGCCTGGCAGTCCTCAGAGGTTACTCCTGGCTCTACACTCAGGAATTACAGCTGGAAGTGCTTGGGAGACCATATGGGAAACCAGGCATCAGACCCAGTCAGCTGCATGCAAGGCTGTACTATGTCTCTAGTCCTCTGTGTTCTTTACCATATTTACCCTCGCATCTTTCTAAGCAACTTTTGTTCAGTTAAAAATACCAAGAAAAAGAAAACCTAAGTCATAGATTCCCAAAGACAATTACTTTGCTTGTATTTCCTGAGTGGCCAGTTCCATTACCTGACTAAGCAAATATGTAGAGAATTTTCACTTTCCCATTAGGCTTTGCAGTTATAAATGATGTGATCAGTTTGTATGGAAAAAGTTCACTGAAGATAAGTGTAGAAACTACCTTGGCTCCTCTATATATAGGAGGTCACCAAATTTTGCTCATTTAACATATGGGAATGATTCCTACCCCTCAGGATCACCTAGAGAATGAAATGGTATAATGTGCAGAAAAAACTTACCACAAAGGACAACCCATTAAATCATTTTTGTTTTGGGGGTCATACCTGGCAGTGCTCAGGGGCTTACTCCAGGCTCCATGCTTGGGGAACCATATGAAGTGTCAGGGATCAAACTTGGGTAGGCTGCATGCAAGGCAAGCACCCTACTCAATGAACTATCTCTCCAGTTCATGGATCCTTTTTCATTGCATTCTACACCTCACCCACTGTTCACTTCACACACACACACACACACACACACACACACACACACGCCACTTCACAAGACTTATTCTGAGCAGCTTTGCTGACATTTTCCTAGGCAGAAAAAAAAAAATAATAAATGGAACCATTTTCCAGAAGAAAAAGCCCAACTGCACACAAGATTAAAAATAATAAAGGGCAGATGTGCTCCCAGGGAAGAAGAGCTGGTTACTGAAAGCAACAAGGGAGATGCCTTTTTTCTTTCTCTTTTCAGGCAAATAGGATTGAAGGATGTCAGAGCACCCAAAGCTGCCTAGGAATCTGTTGAGTAAAAGACTAACCTGGTAAACTGGCAGATTATAAGGTCAAGGGTGCATCTTAAAACCCCATAAAAACTTATCCTGGAAGCCATCTTGAACCTACCCACAATTGGTTCAGGTCCCATTGGATGAAAGTTGTGTGGCTTGAGGTTGGGAGGAGTAAAGGCAAATTTGATCCCATCATTAGAAAAGGGAAAAAAAAACTCAGAAGATTCATCCTATTGACTGTGAGGCCAGATGTACTTTCTAAATGTCATTACCTAAGAGGGAATGCAAAGAAGAGGGCTATGGGGTCCAGAGGAGAACTACAGCACTCGGATAAACCATTCTGGGGCTAAAGCAAAAGTCAAACTTAATTGTGGCTTATGCATGACCATTTATTTTTCTTTCACATAAGAATCTGAGTGCAAATAATTCAGGGCAATAAAGCAACTCTGCAATTTCAGGAATTGTGGTTCCCTTCAGGCCTACGTCTCAAGGTATATTATCCATTTTGTATTCTAAGGTGGCTACCTTAACATTGTCATTATATATACACTCAGGATAGAAGAAAGGAGAGCGAAGACAAGGCACCCTCCTTCCCTTCTGTTTAAAGGTACAAGTAGAAAGAAGGCTACATACTTGAGTTTACATCCCAATGGCCAGAAGTAATAACAAGGAGTTTAGGATTCAGACTACAAGCAAAACTAGGAAAGAGTCCTATTCAGGTGACTATGTGTCTAGCACAATTTGTGGAGTATGTGGGTTTCCTAAGACTGCCATAACCACATACCACAAACCAAATGATTTAAGACAACAGATATTGATTCTCTCACAATTCAGGAATACAGAAGTTCAAATTCACGGTGTTCACAGAGTTGTTTCTTTCTGGAAACTCCAACAAAGAGATCATTCCATGCCTCTTTCCTGGCCTCTGATGACTACCAACAATCCTTGGCATTCCTGGCTTGTGGCTGTTATCTCTCCAGGCTCTACCTCCATCGTCACATGACCTCTGGGTCTCTATGCAAATCTTCCCAAGCAATGAAGATTTCTTACAAAGACATCAGTTTTCTTAACATGAAACCACACTACAGAGCTCTTATTTCCAAGTAGGATCATGTTACAGGTAGCTGGGGTTAGGACTTGAAGGGATCCTGTGGAATGACACAGGTCAGTCCACCTTAGGGAAGTGCAGTTTGGATAATGGAGAATCAGAACACTTTTGCCACAGGACACCAGGAAATTGCTATGTCGTCAGAACTTACACTCTGTTTCCATTCTGCCTAGAAGTGGGTCTTCTTTTGTTCTTTTTGGGTCTCACCCGGCAATGCCCAGGAGTTACTCCTGGTTCTGCACTCAGGAATTACTCCTGGCAGTGCTCCAGGAACCATACAGGACACTAGGGATCTAACGCAGGTCACCCGCTTGCAAGGCAAACTCCCTACCCGCTGTACTATCACTCTGGCCCCCAAGAAGTAGGTCTTACGAACATTCATACTGGGCAGATCGTTCATTTTCTAGGTGTTCCTGTACTCCCCAGACCATAGGTTCTTCCTCCCACTTGGGAAGGGGAGTGATTTCATGTTCCTCCCGCACCCCCTTTCCCCCGCCTTATAGTTTCACAGCTGGCTGTTCCTGAAGCCTTTCACCTCTGGCCCAGCCCCATAGTGGCTGACAACTCCCACTCAAGAGAAGGTCACATTATGACTTTCATATAACCTAGACAATTTTTTCTCTTTCCTTATAAAAAAATTTGTTTGAAAGAATATTTTATTGCTACATTAGTGTCAAGATGAACACACTCTACAGATAAAGATCTTTTAGCCTAGGAGGTATTTTTTTCCTTCTACTTTTAATGAGATTCAGACATTTTAATGAACCGTTTATGATACCATAGACACTGGACACTGTCCTACTTGTCTAAAAAGAAGTCTAATTGGTGGATGATGGTAGGAAATGCACACTGGTGAAGAGAGAGGTGTTGGAATATTGTATGACTAGAACCCAATCCTGAACAACTCTGTTACTGTGTATCTCACAGTGATTCAATCAAATAAACAAATAAAGAAAGAAAAGGCTGCTCTGTCAGCAGAGATGCCAAAAGGAGCTGCAGAGTGAGCACCCACTCTGAACACAGATCAGGGGGTATGTGAGGGGCGTGACCCGCCATGAGCCACCCACTCTACTCCAGGGCTTTTTAATCTGTTTCCACTCAAGATCCCTCTTCTGATAAATATTTATGTAATCCAGGGATCACTGTATCACTGTATCACTGTCTTCCCGTTCATCATCGATTTGCTCGAGCGGGCACCAGTAACATCTCCATATGACCTGTCTCATGCAAGTAGAGCCCAAGGGCACCTGCTTGCTCCAGGAACATAAAGAACCTCAAACCATTCCATCAGGTCATGGGAATGAGGTCTATAATTGTTACTGGTATCTGGCATATCAAATACGACACGGGTAGCTTGCCAGGCTCTGCCGTGTGGGTAGCATACTCTTGTAGTCATCTCAAAATCCAGCATTTATTGATGAACCGCGCGGCTACATAACTTTAAAAAAAAATACACCATCTAACATTTACTGATCATAAATTGATCTTAAGTTCCATGATTCTATGAGGTGTCATGACCCAAATTTTAAGAAGCAAGACTCAGGAAGGCAGAGGGGGTAGTTCAGCAGGTAGGGCATTATCCCTGCATGTAGCACACCAGGGTTCAATTCCTGGCACCCCATATGGCACTCCGAGCCCTGCCAGGAATATGTCAGAGTTCCACAAGGTGTGGCCCCTTCCACCAATAGAAGGTGCTGGACTCAGAAGCTGAAGACGTGATCCAATAAAGCATTTACCATGAGCGATAAAGCATTCTCCTTCTACTTAGGAAACCTGGGTTCAATCCCTGCCTCTATAAACTGAATAAACAAAGCCAAAAGTAAAAAAATAATAATAATAAGCTTTAGTAGATTTTTCTCTTCGTTTGCTCTTACCATAATTTGATAATAAACAGCAAAACTCCAAATGGTGCATTGTTAGGCAAGGAAAGGCAGTTTCTCCTCAGAGCTAGGAAGTAAGCTAGGAAACTTAAAAGGCCAATTATGTCTCCACCACTGCTGTCAAACATGTCTTGGAAAATGAATGGCCATCCCATACAATGTGGTCAGTGCAAGACCTTCCTTATAGGATGAAAGAACTTGGGCCATTCTTCATCATAACTGTTCACTCCTGCTCCTCTGATCTAGCTAATCTCTTAACACATCTCCTCCTACATTGGCCTTTCCTATTTTATAACCCAGATTAACTCCAAATCTATTATTTCCTGATGCATTTCATTTTAGCTCATGGATTGATCGTTAAGATACATTTCCAGGGTAGCCAGCTTACCTTGTTTCTTCTAGAACGTTGGTAGTTCAGATATTGGAACACTGTAATTCCTTAAATCCCTTAGTCTTGGACAAACCAAGGTAATTGGTCAAACTGCAATGATCAACCCAAAGATTTCTAAGCTTTATCATCCTCCACTGTCAGTTATGTGTTTAGACCAACATAATGACAAGTATTGAAAATAATCTGTAAGTAGTTTTGGAATGTCAGATGCTATACAGGTCAGCAGGAGGAGTCCAGGAATGATATCAAATCAGATTTTCCTGGCTTTCATTGCAACTTCCGTGTGGAAAGGAAGGATGGAAGTCAGCTGCCTCTTTTCTGGGCTCCCAGGAACACTATTTTCCATAAATATTTTTAAGGAGTTGCCAAAGAAAAAAAAAGATTCTCAGGGGGTGGGAGGGAAGAGGGAGGTTGGTTCTCCAACCCGCATACGCGTAAGAAGGCCCTCGGGAACATCTTGAAAGTGGGCTATTCTGAGTCCTGTCCAGAAACTAGACTGGGAGAGTCCAGAAAAATGCTCTTTCCACTAGAACACAGAGTGATCCTGGCACAGAGTTAGTAGAATGCACTTTTCAACACTCTGGAGTAGGGACAACACTGTAAAGCTGCTTCCTCTCTCAGAGCCAGGGAAGCAGATGCATAGAGGAAGGAAGAGGGAGACACTTGGTGTTGGGCTGCTGCTACACACACAAAAAAAAAAAAAAAAAACCTTTCTTGTAAAATTTGAAATTGTTGGAATACCTAAAGCAAAGCAAATCTGTGTGATATATAGAACTACATAGCTGTGATATATACATAGGTAACAGCACAAGTAGCAGCCATTCAAGTGATAGGGTGTGTGTGTGTGTGTGCATGGTGTATATTAGGCACCCTTTGAGTGTTGTTTATTATTGATGTGTCCTGTTGTATTTATTAAGAGATCGATAGTCCCTGAAAATCTAAAATGGCCCATAAGATAGCCAAACAGAGATGATAAACAGCAATTGGTTATAGGAATCCACAACTCAGGGATCTGGTCAAAGGTCAGAATAGAAACAAAGATTTAGGGAGTTAATCCACTTTAAGCTTCCAGAGTTTCAATACAAAAGCAAAACCTGGGACTGGAGAGAGTACAGATGACACTTGCCCTGGCCATGGTGTGATTTCCCATACTGCATATGGTTCTCTAAGCACCACCAAGAGTGATCCCTGGGGCCGGAGCGATAGCCCAGTGGGTAGGGCGTTTGCCTTGCACTCGGCCGGCACATGCCAGCCCGGTTCAATCCCGGCATCCCATATGGTCCCCGAGCACCGCCAGGAGTAATTCCTGAGTGCAGAGCCAGGAGAAACCCCTGAGCATTGCCTGGTGTGACCCAAAAAGCAAATAAATAAATAAATAGGTAAACATAAATAAATAAATAAAGAGTGATCCCTGAGCACAGAACCCAGAGTAAGCACTGAGTACCACTGGGCATGCCCCAAAAAGGCAACCTACAAAGCAGGGGGATTAGAATTTTAACACCAAGTCAAGGTCAGAGGCCCAGGGCCTCACAAGCATAAGTCAGGCTCTTAAATTGAAATCAAAAGTTACTGGAGCTTAGGTTATACCTAAAGAGAAATTAGACTGTTGGGATATAGTGCAAAGGTCATGTGTAAAAGTATTTGCCTCTGCAAGTAAAAACCCTAATTCATTAGCCATCTGTACAGAAACTTACGTCTGGGACAGTGGCAAGCATGGGATTGTCCCATGGGCAGGATTCCACAACGCAACACACCAACAGGGAAAAAATAGCTAATCCCCAAGGGAAGATGTAATCATGCCAAAACCACCACATACAGGGAGGAAGTTCCAAACCACAGCAGGCACTTCACAAACCCCACAACATCACCCCATCCTCTAAAACAGGAACCCCAGGGCATGAAGCGGGTGGGGAAGGGCAGGCACCATGTGAAAAGGAGAATGAACAAGGTGCCCTTGGGAATAGACAAGCATTGGGGGTTTTTAAAAACAGAATGGACACACTAGACATGGCTCTTTAGAATTAATGACTGGTGTGGAGGAGCCTCAGGCGTGAATGGGCAGGAAAAGACTGTAAATAGTCGGACTAGCTCAGGAACTTCACAGTAGCTGCCTGCAGGGACTGTTTCCCTCCTGAAGGCCCCAATTTAACTGACCTGTGGCCATACTGTTCTAGTCCATGTCTTACAGCTGTTTTCACATATATGAGTCATATAAACGGATTTGTCAAACTCAAGACTCCTTGTAGCAGGATAGATATATAGAGACATAGATATGTAGATTAGATAAATCCATTCATAGACAGATGGACATGAGTTAGGTAGATATAGAAATAGAAAGAGATCTGGGGCTCAAATGCAAGTACAGTGAGTGGGTAAGGTGCATTCCCTTGCATGTGGTAGATCCAGGTTCCATCCGCAGCATCCCATATGTCCTGCAAGCATGCCAGGACTAATTCCTGAGTGCCTAACCAGGTGTGACTTAAAAACAAGCACAAAGAAAAAGAATTTTTTTTTTGTTTTTTTTGGGTCACACCCAGCGATGCTCAGGAATTACTCCTGGCAGTGCTCAGGGGACCATATGGGATGCCAGGGATCAAACCCAGGTCGGCTGAATGCAAGGCAAAGACCCTACCTGCTGTGCTATCACTCCGGCCCCAAAAGAAATCTTTCTATATCATCCACAACACTAATATAACGTGTACTGGGTACATGAGAAACACTCCATAGCAGTTTCATAAACAAATGAACTAGCAAAAAAAAAAAAAAAAAAAAGCAGAGTCTTGTAATAAGCTGTGATCAGAATCTTGTTCTATGGACCTCTAACTTGAAGTGAGGCTCAAAACCAGGCTAATGCTGCACCACTTGTTCATCTCTGTAGCAAGTGACATACTCAATAAATTGGTTTTCTTCTTAGCCTAAGAGCACTTCATCTGCCAATGTATTTAAAAGTCAGCTGAATTCAGTGAGTTTTAAGGCCTGTAGCACGGATGAAAATCTTTTGTTCTGTTCAGATGTCACTGATTCACATTGGTCTATAATCTGTCTTCTTCCTGAAGTTGATTGCCAGTCCACCAACATTTCGTTCTCTGTTATGATAGATCTTGCTCTACATCTGTCTACCCTGCTCCTAATTAGTTACCACCTTTCCCCTGCACTCCTTAAGGGAAAAGTGCTTATGCGGTGACCAAGCTCTGGGAAATAGCAATAACTTAGACAGTTGCTTAGGGCCATGCACCCCATAGCAGAGAAGCAAAGATTCCAGGACAACTTGCAACGCCCAGAGTCAGGCCTCGCTCTGTCCAAGCTTTCCTTCACAGTGAGTATGATGACCATAAACAAAAGTATCTTTTAATGAGCATCTAATAAGGCCAGAGATTATATGTTTTTATATATTAGTTTAATTTAACTTAACTTTTCTTTGTTTTTGTTTTGTTTGGGGGCCATACCTGGCTGTGCTCAGGACTTACTCCTAGCTCTGTGCTAACTTTTGGCAGTGCTTGAGGTGGGTGCCATATGGAATGCCAGGGATTGAATCCAAGTCATACTCATGCAAGGGAAGTGCTTTACCCACTGTCTGTATTATTTCTTTGCCTCTGTTAGGCAAATATTTAGTTTTAATTTTCCTTTTTTTCTTTAATAAATTGGTGTCTGGTTAAATTTTTTGTTTGCTTGCTTGTTTCACTCTGTTTTGTTTTGCTTTTAACCCCCCACTTCCCCTTCTGTTCATTATTGTAGATGTTGTTGAGATGAATAGGGAGGTCACACACACACTTGGTAGTGATGCTTACACATTCATCCATGAGACTCACCAAGATTGGTTGTGTACTTGTATCCTTTGTGGTCCTTACATAACCTGGGCTGTAGTAGGAGCAGAAACTCCTTGTGGTTGCTGGGAATCACAGACAGTAGAACCACCGCTATCAGTCTCCAAGTATGTGGTAACACAGGGCATTTAGTACATGACCACATTCTTGTATGAGGCACTCTGAGCCACTCTGACTCTGAGCCACTCTTCTCCCTGGCACCCTATAGTAGGCATCTTTAATATAATTTGGCATATCATTATCACAAGAGCCCAGTAAGGAATATACTAGAGTATCCATCTTATGGGAAAAAATATTGACTATGAAAGAGAGCATCCTTTTAAAAGGCGTTCTTTAAAAAAAAAAATTTAATGGCTTCAGAAGTACGAGATAGGATTCACACCCAGTCGGCATGAATTTGGAGTGCGTTCTTTCTATTTCCCCATGTGTCAGGCCATGGAGAAGCAGAAATAATATCATGTCCATAACATCATCCCATGATCCAACAGCTAAGGCCATCTTACTCACTTTGAATAATTGTCCCAAGAATATCAGATGAGGGGCCACTGTATTAGCTAATACAGTGGGTCAGGCATTGCCTTGCATGAAGTTCACTGGGTTCAGTTCCCAGCACCCCCATGACACCCTGATCCCCTCTAGGAGTGATCCCTGAGCACAGAGCCAGGAGCAAGTTTCTGGACACCACTAGGTGTGGTCCAAACACACATACCAAAAAGGGAATGAATTTCAGATGAGGGGTTGGAGAGAGAGAGAGAGAATACAGCAGGTAGGGCACTTGCTTTACATGCAGTTGACCTGGTTTAATCTCTGGCCACCATATGCTCCCCCTGAGCCTACCTAGGAGAGATTCCCTGAGTGTAAACTGAGGAGTATGTCTGAGCACTGCTGGGTAGGACACCCCCAGTCCCCACAAAATAGAATTTTAGATGATATATATGGATTTGAGAACTTGAATTCTAATCCCAGAGGACTAGAAGACGGATAGGCAGCAACTCCCTGAGGTCTTATTTCCATTTCATTCATGATTTCTTCAAAATAAATGAATAAATAAATCTGACCGTATCTTGCTGCTTTCATTTCATTCCAGAAACTGCATTAGTTCAGTCCAGCTTCTGATTTTTCTGTTTCCACAAGACGAAGCCAACTAACGACTCACATGCCCACTGTAACTGTAAGTAAGTAGCTCTGAAATATAGATGGTTTTCCTGAGGGTTATAGAGTTATACAGGGTCAGGTCAGAATGAGGAAATAGTTCATAGTACTTTCATGCTAATACTCAGATCATCCAAATGGCACATTGTCTGTGTCTTCCAAACACGTTGTACTGGCTTGTTCCGGGCTCAAAATAGGCGCAGAATTATATTAAACACTTTTCAGAAGCAAAATATGAGGTTTTTAACGCTGTTCTATAAATCAAATGACCATCAACAAGATAATAAAAGAAACATTATCCATTTATATTGTGGAATATTATAAATTAATAAAGATGACGATGAATTATATACCATGGATAGATCTTACAATGTTGACTGAAAAAGAAAATTCCAGAAAGCCACCTGCATCTTCAGTAATTTTGAAAGATGCTTGCAAATTTGTTGGCACCCCACCCTTCCAAAGGAACAGAATTATTTCTCTTCTTAAATGTGACCTAAATTTAGAGCCTTGTTGCTAATGATGTGACTCTATTGATCATATGTGACCTCTAAGTTTCAGTCAAAAGAGATACTGTCAATTTTGTCACTGTCTTGTACAATTTCTTTCTGGAAGAAGTCAATCACCATGTCAAAGGCTACTGAAGCAGTCCTTGGAGAGGCCCACCTGGGGAGAAATTTAACCTTCCAGCCAATATCTAGTAGCAATAACTTTCGAGTCCTAAGAATGAGTCAGTTTATGAGACCTATATAGGTCTTTGTATAACAATAACTCCTTATAAGACATTGGCTTGATCCAGAGAGCTAGTACAGGGTTAATACCTTTGCCTTGCACACAACAGATCCAGGTTTAATCCCAGGTCCTGAATGCAGTGTCCCAAGCCTGCCAGGAGTGATCCTGAGCTCAAAGTGAGGAATAAGCCCTGGACAAAGCCAGATGTCATTAAAAAAAAAAGCTTTGACTTCAATTTCATGAAAGATTAAAAGCTAGAACCTAAGCCAATTCTAAATGCACTATCCACAGAAAGTTGTACAATAATAAATATTTATTGTCTTAAGACTCTAGTTGTAATTTCTTATACAGCAATATAAAGATAATACACAATAAGAATTCCTTTTCATAAATCTTAAAAGCAAGAAAATTGCTTATACAAACATATACATGTGATAATGTTTATTTAAACAAGTGCACATCAGGCAAATATTCTCACTAAGAACAACTAAAATGTTCAGTTACTAATATATAAAAACAGTGGATTAGTGTGTCAGGGCACAACCAAGGGAGGTTGAGAGTGGTGAGGTTGAGAGCTCACCAAAAGGAAGTGAGTTTTGATTCTTGTTTCAGATCACGTGCCATTTCACGGCATGGTACAGCAGAGCATAAGGGCAGAGCAGCATCCTGGAACATACACACGTTTTATTGGATGAGATCATTTGAGTTTGGAGTTCAAGGCTCATCTTATTGTACGAGACCTGGAGAATAAGTCAAGATTTTAGCTGAGTTTCCTGATATTCTCTGCCTCTAAAAATAGGTTACTCTTTGGAAGTAAAGGCCATGGCCTAGTCATCTAGAATAAAAGCTAGAATTTATTCTAGTTCTAGAATAAAGAACCAAAAAATATGGCCAGAGATATGGCTCAAAGGGCTAGTTCATGTTCTTTGCATGTAGGCAAAGGCCCAACTTAAAACCCCAATACTGCATGGTTTCCCCAAATATCACTGGTATGGACCCCAGAACATTGGAGGAGAACTCTTTACTGTGAGTATCCCTCCACCCCAGCTCTACTGGGGATGACCCAAAAGTCACATCAACAAAAATATCAAAGGTAACTCAGGCCAGAGAAATAGTACAATTGGTAAGGTGCTTGCCTTGCTCACAGTCAACTGGGTTTTGAAGGCCAGTACCACATATGGGCCCTCAATAACTGCCAGGAATAGTCCCTGGCCACATAGCTAAGGAGTAAGCCCTGTGCACAGTGGATGTGGCCCAAAATCCCTAATAAAGCTCTTAGACAGATCTTCAATTGTATGAGAGTGATTTGACCATTTGACCATACTCTGTCTCTCTGCTGTAGAAAATTAAATAATCTTTGAAGAAAGATTGCATCAACTACAAGTTTTCATATGTGAGATCTGAAATTGAATCAAAAATTATTAAGCACATGAAGAAGATAAAGACACAATCAAGAAGGACAAAAGAAAATAATAGAAAAAACCATGAGGGAGATATTGAAATTATCTGTTGGTGACTTTAAAATAGCAAATAGAGGGACTGGAGAGATAGTACAGAAGCTAAGGAGATTGCAGTTGACCTGGGTTCGATTTCCCAAGCACTACCAGGACTGAACCCTAAGCACAGAAGCAGGAGTAAGTCCTGAGCATTCCTGGTGTACCCCCCAAAACAAAAAAATATAAGTTAAATATAATAGCTATCATTAATATTTTCAAGAAAACAAAAGAGAATTTGACCAGAGAATTGAAATCTTCTAAGGCAAAGGTCAAATGAGGGGCCGGAGCGATAGCCCAGTGGGTAGGGCGTTTGCCTTGCATGCGGCCGGCCTGTGCCGGCCTGGGTTCGATCCCGGCATCCCATATGGTCCCCCAAGCACAGCCAGGAGTAATTCCTGAGTGCAGAGCCAGGAGTAACCACTGAGCATCGCCGGGTGTGACCCAAAAAGCAAAAAAAAAAAAAAAAAAAAAAAAAAGTCAAATGAAAGCCATTAAACTAAAAAAAATTAAATTAAAAAGCTAATAATTAAATAGATTGTTTCTAGTTATATTATTTGTAACCAAAAAAGTGATGCTCAGAGAAGAAAATTGAAAAATGGGAAGGAGGAAATTTTTAATTGTTTATTGCATACTCTTCCTTCCAACCCCAGCCCCCCATCTTCTTTTTAAGATTTTTCTCTTTGTCTTTGGGTGCCTTGCATTCAGCTTACCCTAATTCAGATCCTACATAAAGTCCTCTGAACATTACCAGGAATTACCCTAAGCACAAAGCCGGAATAAACTCTGAGCACCTCTAGATGTGGTCCAAAAACAAATGAAAAAGATGAAAAGCAAGTTATAAAATAAAGTATTTCCACAAACTCCAAGAAAGATAAATATAAAAGAAAATAATATCTATAAAATGATAGAAAACTGCTAAAACCCCAAAACAAAGAAAAATCTTAAAAGAAGATAGGAAGAATATGCAGCGCACACACATTGTTTTCAAAAGAGCAACACTCAAACTGACAGCTAAGCAACAGAAGCAAACAGAACCCAGATTATATGGAAATGTTTAAAGAGTCAAAAGAAAATAATTGCCAACTAAAATTCTATACTTGGTGGAAATAGCCTTTAAAATGAGTGCCTCAAAAGACATTTTCATGCCATCAAAAACTGAAATAATGTGTCACCAGCAAATCTGCATTAAAATTTTCTTCAAGCAGAAGATAAATAACTCTGTATGGAAAACACATAGCAATGCAAAAATAAACAGATGATGTTCTAAAGGCAAAATTTATGGATAACCCAAAATTAATAGTTATTCTGTAAAACTATAATACTAATGTCTTACTTCTGTAAAACAACAATACTAATGTTTTATGGTATTCAAATATTAATATATTTAAATGTGTCAATAATAACACAGAAGACAAGTAAGAAAATGAGCTAAGTGCTATAGAATTCCTGCATTGTCCAGGACATAATATAAGTACAATTTAAGGAAGATTATAATAGAATGACATATTTCTCCATTTCTAGGTAATCATTGAAGAAAAGAAAGAAAAATTGTACAGATACTATAGGAAAATTAAAGAACTGTTTAAGTACAAGTTTAGTCCAAAGGAAGAAAGGAAAGAGAAGAAAACTACAAAATAACACATGGAACATTGTGTATAAAAGTTACAGAAACTAAATAAGATGATGGACTAAATATATTACCAGTAATTGCTTTAAATATAAATGAACCAAAATCCTCATTTTTAAAGTCAAAGATTGTAAAACTAGATCAAAATAAAATCTATATACTAGCATCTTAAACATAAGGAAAGAGTAAAGGAAAAATGCTTGATTGTTTTTGTTGGTTGGTTGGTTTTGGTTTTATAGGCCACACCCACCGTGCTCAGGGATTACTCCTGGCTCTTTGACCCCAGAAAATGCAGGGGAGTTTTTTAAACACAATCACAAATGCTTTGGTACCTCTCTCATTAGTTCATATGTTTACCTTCCACACCTTTCTCCCCCAACCTGGACAGGCTGTGATTTCTTCAACCAGTGAAGTGTGGAAGAAGTAACACTGAGGCTAGATCTGATGACAATTAAATTGATCTAGACAACCTAAACAGAAAGTTAACTAAGGAGGGCCAATAGTACAGCGGGTAGGGCATTTCCCTTGCATGCAGGGGACCCGAATATCTATCCCTGGTATTCCATATGGCCCCTGAGTCTCACCAGGAGTGATTCCTGAGTGCAGAGCCAGGAGTAATGCATAAGCATTGCTGGGTGTAACCCCTCAAAAAAAAGTTAACTAGGAAATTCCCAGATGTTTAGAAATTAAATATTATATAAACAAATTGTGGATCAAACTAAACTATAATTACATTAAAATATCAAACTTTAATTCAACTACATAAAAATACCATTCATAAAGATATTAGGTAGATCACAAAGCAGGAGATGTTTGCAATATATATGGAAATCAGAAAATGATTTTTAATAAAACGGCCATAAAAATAACAAGTCAAAAGTTATTGGCTATACAAAAGGCATATGAAAAAAATGCTCATCATCACTAATCATCAGAGAGATGCAAGTCAAAACAACAATGAGATATCACCTCACACCACAGAGACTGGCCCATATCCAAAAAGGGTAAAAGCAACAGTGCTGGCGTGGATGCGGGGAAAAGGGGACTCTCATACATTGTTGGTGGAAATGTCAACTTGTACAACCTTTTTGGAAAACAATATGGACATTCCTCCAAAGACTAGAAATTGAGCTCCCTTTTGACCCAGCCATAACACTCCTGGGAATATACCCTGAGAAGCCAAAAACACACAGCAGAAACACAATCCGCACTTTTATTTTCATTGTAGCACTATTCACAATAGCCAGAACCTGGAAACAACCAGTATGCCCAAGAACTGATGACTGGATAAATAAACTGTGGTACATCTACACAATGGAATACTATGCAGCTGTTAGGAAAAATGAAGTTATAAAATTTGCCTATAAATGGATGGACATGGAAAGGATTATGTTGAGTGAAATTAGTCAGAAGGAAAGAGAGGGGGGCGGAGCGATAGCCCAGCAGGTAGGGCATTTGCCTTGCATCGGATGGTCTGTGCCGGCCTGGGTTCGATCCCCGGCATCCCATATGGTCCCCGAGCATCGCCAGGAGTAATTCCTGAGTTCAGAGCCAGGAGTAACCCCTGAGCATGGCCGGGTGTGACCCAAAAAGCAAAAAAAAAAAAAAAAAGAAGGAAAGAGAGAGATATAGAATGCCTGCATTTATTTGCATGACATATATATATATATACACATACATACATACATACATACATACATACATGCATGCATGCATACATACATACATACATACATATTATGACACCAAAATCCAATGTCAGGTAAAGCGTGGAAATTTACCAAAAGTGGAAATTACCACAAACATGTGGGAGTCAGAGGTTAGGTAAGACAGAGAAGGGAACATGTGTGAATAAATGTCGAAAGGGCTAATACCAACCTAGAACTGAGCATTCAATACAGGCAAATAAAATGCACATGATGGCCTCTAAGTGTATGTAGTGCAACTTACAATGTGTAAGAGAAGGAAAAGAGAGAGAAGGAGCGAGAAAAGAGATAAAGAACCTGCCACTTAGGCAGGCTATGGGAGTGGGGGAGGGGAATTGGGGACATTGGTGGTGGGAAATGGGCTCTGGTGGAGGGCAGGGTGCTGGAACACTATGTGACCAAAACCTCCAAACATGAACAACATTGTAATTGTATATCTCACGGTGGTATAATAAAATATTTAATAAAAAAACGTTATTGGCTGTATTAAAATAAAGAGAAATAGTTGATACATCCACAAATATATAAATATATTTTAATAGGGGACACAGAGATAGTATAGCAGGTGGGGTGCTTGTCTTGCATGCAGCCTACATGAGTTCAATACCCAGCACCCTGTATGGTCCCCTAATCCCTGCCAGGAGTGATCCCTGAGCACCGAGGAAAGAGTAAGCCCTGAGTACCATCACTCAGTGTTGGGGAGAGGGCTCAAAGGGTAGAGCACAAAGCAGCCAGCGTGAGTCCTGAATTCCTTCCCTGCCACTGTGCGGCCCCTAAGTCCCTCCTGGATTGCTGTCTATGAAAATTAAACAAATTATTAAAATATGTAAGCCCCATGTGCTAAACATGGGAAGACTTTTAATAAAAATTAATGTAAATGACTCAGTGATATTTAAACACAGGAAGATAATTATGCCAATTTAATAAGTGTCCATTTAGCATCATGCTGATAGCACCTTCAAGAAACTACATTGTAGGAGGCCGGCGATAATAATGACAAGTATTATTTGAGTACAGACTGTCTGTTGGGCACTGATGTGAATGCTTTACATGTATTTAATTGCCACATAACCCTATGAGGCCAGTACCGTTATCACCCCCAATTTAACAGATGGGGAAACACACACAGGGAGTTCAAGTGATTTGCCTGTGGCCTCACAGCAGGCAGGCAGAAGCTGTAGCATTCCAAGACCGGTTTGAACCACAGCTTGGCTCCAGAGCCTGCTCACTTCACCTTGGCATCACACTGCATCTTGTAAGAGGCACGTCTCTGATTTCTGCGAGTTCTCAACCCTACCTGACTCTTGCCAAGGCTAGAGCAGCTTGTCAGCCAGCACCTGTCTCGTAAAGGCTGTTGTGATGTGTCCTTAATTATAATAACAATTACTCTTTCATTGCCCTCAACAATCAGAGGAAACATTTAGCCCACTCTGAAATCTATATCACAGAGCAGATTTTTTTAATGTTATAACTGAAAAGTTAACCCATTGCATAATTCCAGACCTTCACTAAGAAAGAAGGAACTTTTAAAAAAAGAAAAAGAAAGAAGTTACCTGGATAAATTATGTTTTCTTCCTGAACTCTCTCTGCCCTTTCCTGCCTTGTTTATGGCAACTACCATTTTAAACAAAGCATCTGATTTATTCTTGTGTTTTAGCTCTCCTCTCAGAGAAAAATTCGTTTCTGGTCCTGTCTAAGCCTCTTTAAGTATAGTGGTTGCTTAGCCAATATCTGTATAATGAGAGCCGATACAGTAAATAAATAAAAGTGAGGAAGGAGAAGGAAGGGAGGGAAGGGAGGAAGGGAGGGAGGAAGGGAGGAGGGAGGGAGGGAGGAGGAGGGAGGGAGGGAGGAGGGAGGAAGGAAGGAAGGAAGGAAGGAAGGAAGGAAGGAAGGAAGGAAGGAAGGAAGGAAGGAAAGGAAGGAAGGAAGGGAAGGAAGGAAGGGAAGGAAGAAGGAAGAAGGAAGGAAGGAAAAAGGAAGGAAGGAAGGAAAGGAAGGAAGGAAGGAAGGAAGGAAGGAAGGAAGGAAGGCAGGCAGGCAGGCAGGCATTGCCTTTTATACTAATTTCACTGAGTAGAACTAACATACACCATTGTCCAATGATCACTACCATAGTGCTAGCTGGCACCATCTTATCACATAATTACCATTTCCTTTTTTGCCATAAAAAAAATTAAGGGTGAGAAAGATACTACATCCGTTAAGGTGGTACCTCGCATGTGTTCAACCTGGGTTCCATCCCCTGTATCACATATGGTCCCCACACACCACTGAATACAGAGGTAGGAATAAACCCTGAGCACAACTGAGTGTGACCCAAAAACATTCTAGTCTCTGCTTCTATGAGTCTGTCTTCTGTCGCTTCACATCTTTATGATATAGTGAAATCTTTGTCATTATTTGCTTTACTTCACTTACCTATTGCCCGCACAGTCCATCCATATCGTCAGAAACGGTAGGATTTCCTTCTTCCTCATGGCTAGATAATGCTCCCTTGTATATTCACATACGACATCTTCCTTACCCTCTACTGGGCATTTAGCTGCTCCCATATCTTGCCCGTTGGGAATGACGCTGTGATGAACACGGGTGCATACACATCTCTTAGATCAACACCAAAAAATAAAATTTCTGTATCATATGGTAGTTCTATTTATAATTTTTAATATATTTTATTGAAGTACTGCAATTTACAACGTTATTCATAGCATGGCAATTTTAGAGTTATTCATGATCAAATTCCATGCATACAATTTTCCAAAATCAATCCCATCATCATTCCTGGCTGGGCTCTGCTATCATGTGGGGCAGCAGGGACCAAACCGGTCAGCCGCATGCAAGATAAACAAACACCTCAACCGCTGTACTATCACTCTGGCTCCAGTTCTAGTTTTAATTTTTGAGGGGCCTCAGTAACATTTCCCACAAACAGTGCACAGGTGTTTTCTCTGCCCCTTGACAACACTTGTTATCTTCTGTCTTTTTTTTAGAGCAGGTGCAGGCTGATATCTTATTGTAGTTTGGGTTTGCATTTCCCTTGTGATTAGTGATGAGCAGCATTTATTTGCATATCTGCTGGCCATCTGCATACCTCCTTTGGAGGAATAAATATCTTGTTAAATCCTCTATCTGTGTGTGTGTGAGCTCTGGGGATTAAACCCAGGGCTTTGCACTTGAGAAGCACACTTGTGCTGCAGCCCGGCTTCCCAATTATTGTTTTAGGGTCACACTTCGCTGAACTCAGGGCTCATTCCTCCCTCTGTACTCAAGGGTCACTTTCAGCAGTGTTCAGAGAATCATATGTGGTACAGAAATCAAACCCAGGTAGACCGTGTGCAAGGTAAGTGCCCTCCCGTTTGTGCTATCTCTCCAGCCCCCAGCTACTTATTTTGGACTCAGATTGTTTGGTTTGTTGGTTTGGTTTTGGCTTGTTATGTTGTGCTCTTGAGTTTTATGAATTCTTTACATTTTTTAAATCAACTCCTTATCAGATGATGGATTTTCAAATATTTTCTCCCATTCCATAGACTAACTTTTCATTTTGTTGATGGTTTCCTTTGCCGTGCAAAAAATTGTTTCCTATGATTTCAGTCCCTTTTGCTTATTTTTCCTTTTTATGCTTCTGGTTTGTGTGTCAAATGAAAAAAATATATATCTAAATATATATATATATATATATATATATATATATATATATATAATTGCTAAATCCAGTGTCAAGGACCTTATACCATATATTTTCTACCAGGAGCTTTACAGTTTTAGGTTTTATGTTCAAGTCTTTAATGCATTTTAAGTTGATTTTTTGTGCCGGGTGTAGATAGAAACCCAGTTTCTTTCTTTTAGACTTATCTTTTTCTCATAAAAGAAAGCTTCCAGATGGCTTGTGACGCTCCATGGCTGAGTAAGAGGAAGACGTTTCCTTCCTCAGTCTCCCTTGCACCATTTGATTTCTTATTTTCTTTTTGGAAACTACCCCACGTGAAAGGCATGTGACAGCCCTTCAGTGGAGGCCTGCCCTAAGCATCCCTGAGCTTCCCTGCCCAGCCATCACTATTCTCTAGGTACTGAGAACATTGGTAGGAAGCTCCTTGATTTAGACCTCAGGACTCCTCCTTGGATTCTACATGCACTTCTTTATCCCCACACCATGCATGACACTTTTTTTCAATGGAATCTGTCTCTCCCACAGATTCGGGTCTCTTCTTGCAATAGTTTCTCTCCTGGTCAATTTTTTTCCAGCTCTTTCTCTGGTCTTTTTTGCTCTTGTTGACTTGCATTTCTTCTAGCCTTTCCCTTTGTGTCTCTGCTCAGTCATTGCCCCAGTTTTCCATTACTCCTCCATCTCTCTCTCTTTCCTCCTCCTCCCTCTCTCCTTTGCCTCTCCCTCCTCTCTTTCCTCCTCCCCCATGCTGTTTCCTCCCCCTCTACCTCTCCCTCCTCCTGCTTCCCCTTCCCTACCCTCCTCATTCTCTTCTTCCTCCCTCTCCTCTCCCTCCTTTTCTCCCTCCTCCTCCCCTCCCTCTCCCCTCCCTCCTCCTCCTCTCTCTCCCTCCTCCTCCTTCCTCCTCCTCCTTCTCTCCCTCCTCCTCCCTCCTCCTCTCCCTCCTTTTCTCCCTCCTCCTCCTCCCTCTCTCCTCCCTCCTCCTCCTCCTTTCCTCCTCCTCTCCTCCTCCTCCCTCTCCTCTCCCTACTTCTATTCCTCTTCCCCCTCCTCCCAGTCCTACTTCTCCCCCTCCTCCTCTTCCTTCTCATGTTCCTCCTCCTTCTCCCTCAAGGATTCTGGGAAGTGCCCGGGCACAGCAGCTCCTTGCTTCCAGTACTTTCATCCCGATCCAGGTGGCTGCGATCCAGTACAGGATTTACGGGGCCCTGACCCTGAGCCTTCAAGAAGGAACAGCCAGATTAATGGGGTGGGCGGGCTGGGGTAATAATCGTTTGTTTGATGTGACAAGCCTGATAGGCGTTGATTTACTTACAGACTGATGGGCTTTTAATGAGCACCTCCATCGCAGTCACTTCAAAGCCAGGGGAAGTTGACAGGGGGCCCTTTCACGGAGGGCTCCCCAGTGACTGACAGCCCCCATTGGCTGACACCCTTCCGGGCCCAGGATTGGGCCGCCCAACCCTCACCCGGCCCTCTGGCAAAGTAACACATTTTCTGGGGATCTCAGAAATGGCCTTTTGTCTGCTGCCAGGGGAGGCAGGCCCTGCTCGGAAGATCCCGGTCTCCCAGGAGGGTGAGGAATGAAAAGGAGAGAGATGCTGAGACCCAGTCGCAGAGTCCAGGGAGCCAGGGCTCCCTCTCCCCCCTCAAGCTCTCACTCTCCTCTCACTTTCTCCTTCCCTCAGCCCCTCTAGTTTTCAGCCCTTCTTTCTGCTTGGCCCTCCCAGTTCATTCTCCTCCCACCTTCTCTCTCCTTCCTCCCTCTCCAGAGAGACCAGCCAAGGCGGAGTTGGTGTCTTGTGTCTCTGGGTCCTCTACCTCTCCAGGGCTGCTCTGTGAGGACTTCAGATACTCCACAGCCCCCACCCCAGACTTGAGTGAGCCCCTTCCTCCCATAAGCTGTTCTGCAATGGAAATCCCCAGACCCGGCACCAGAGTGGATCAATCCCATAGGGCTTGCTGTCCCATTTTTCTGTCGGGTCGCTTTTATAGTATAGGTTTTATTCTGTGTGAAATTTTAGAAACCACTTTCTCAGGGGAGCTCTGTCAGAATGGACGGAGTTGGGTTTGGTTCACTAAGGCTGCTGCGTTTTCCTCTTTCAGGGGAAATGTTCTTACATCTCACATCTTGAGCTCACCCACTGTTGATTGGGCTGGGTCAGGGGTGGGAAATGCTGAGTAACGGAGCCCTGGACCCCATCTCCGCTCTTGAGGCAGAGTTTCGGACTGTAAAAGGAAGCTTCTAGTACTCCCCAATCTTGAGCATGGGGACTACTCCCAGGCCCCAGCCAGGGAGGATCAAGTTGCCAGTCAATTCCCTCTACCCACTCGCTGAAGTCATGGGCAAGTCCCATTCCTTATGGTTTTTCCTCCTTTTTCCCTGTCTTAACTTGTCTGTATGGCCAGTGAGGAAATGAAAGAGCAAGTGCCTGGCTAGAAAGACAACCATAACTGACATTTGTATAACATAGTTTAGTTTTAAAAATACTTTCAATGGTGTTATCTTCACTGATCTTTGAACAACTGTAGGCATAGAGTGATATGCTTATGCCTTTAGACAGGTAATAAAATTGAGATTCAGAGGCGAACTTGCCCCTAAGAGGGAAAATTGGAGTTCATGCTCAAGTGTTCTCCCCCTGAATCTGCTCTTTCTTCACACGCATCCCTGTATCCCACAGCACATTGTCCCCTTCCTGTTGAAGCCACAGTTAAGCCAAACAGGTTTGTTCCTATTTCACTTCCTTGTTTTTTCCCTTCTCTGACTCTCCCCTAGTTTACCACCCTCCTTCCTGGTTTGAGTGTCCCAGTGAAAAGCCTCTAGCCTTAACCCTGCAAGAATCTTCCCTGCTCCCACAGGACCTGCTATTTCCAGCCTCACTCCAGTTCCATACAACCAATGTCCATGTTCTCTGCTATAGGAACACATGCACCAAAATTGTTCATTGGCTCTCATTATTATTTATTGAGTCACTTCACTGTGAGATACACAATTATGAAGATGTTCATGATTAGGTTTCAGTCAAACCATGTTCCATCCTCCATCCCTTCATCAGCGCATATTTGCCACCACCAATGTCCTCATTTTACCTCCTGCTCGCGCCCTACCCCCACACTGCCTCTATGGCAGACACTTTTCTTCTTCTTCTTCTTCTTCTTCTTCTTCTTCTTCTTCTTCTTCTTCTTCTTCTTCTTCTTCTTCTTCTTCTTCTTCTTCTTCTTCTTCTTCTTCTTCTTCTTCTTCTTCTTTCTTCTTCTTCTTCTCTTCTTCTTCTTCTTCTTCTCTCCTCTTCCTCCTCCTCTTCCTCTTCTTCTTTTCTCTCTTTCTCTCTCTCTCTCTCTCTCCACCCCTTTCTCTTATTTTGGGCATTATGCATTATTGTTTGCAATACAGGTCCTGAAGATACCTGAAGTGTGTATCCCTTTACCTCCTTCCAGCACTCAGTTCTTGTCCAAGGTGATCATTTCCAACTACCATTGTCATAGTGGTCTCTTTTCTATGGGTTGTCATTTTGAATGTTTGTCTGACAGATGCCTCCCAGAGCCAAGAAACCAAGAGTCTTTATCTGCTTGCTGGCAGGGTGTTAAGCACAGAGTTAGGCCCTAGGACAGAGTCTGGATAGAAAACTTACCATCTCTACCTTCTCTGTTCAATGCATTGGATGTATTTCCACTGATGCACTCTTGCCCTGTTGGTTACACCCATTAGAAAATCTGACCCTTTGTGGCAAGTACCTACCTGCTTATTGTATATCACCAGTGCCCAAATAGGAAACTTTTCTTGAAACCATTGTTGCTGAGATACAGATCTTCATCAATTTACAAGGATTGTATTCCTATGAGTGTATTGTGCGTTGAAAACGTAAGTTTAAAATGCTTTCAAGATATCAAAATGAGGTATCTAGTGTCCCTTACCCTAGATTATATAAATGAGAGGAACAGGAAAGAAAAAAAGCCTAAGGTAAAGTAAGGAAGAGGCTGGTAGGAGATAACAGGGGTTGGCATAAGGGGTTTGGGGCACATATGTGGTATAGACATGAGACATGTGTATATATATATATATATATATATATATATTTGTATATATAATGTATATATATATATATATATATATATATGTATATAAGCCACAGGGGCCAACAACACTGTAAGAAATAAAGCACAATAACCAAACTTTAAAATGTCCCTACTAAGGAGAAAGGCTGGAGATGAGAGGGAACCTGGGACGTTGGTGAAGGGTAGTTGACACGGGTGATGGGATAAGTTGACACAGGTGGTTGGAACATGCACGCCTAAAACTATTACAAAATACTTTGCAAAATAATTAATTTGAAATACATTCAACACACTTATCTGGGGCCAGAGCAATAGTACAGCAGCTAGGGTGCTTGCCCTGCATATGACTGAGCTGGGTTGATCCCTATCACCACATCTGGCCCCCTGAGTCCCACCAGGAGTGATCCCTGAGCACAGAGCCAGAAGTAAGCCCTAAACACCCCCTCTGTATCACTGTATCACTGTCTTCCCATTGTTCATCGATTTGCTCGAGTGGGCACTAGTAACAACTCCATAAGTCCTGTCACAAACAAGTGTAACCCAAGGGCATCTGCTTGCTCCAGGGACAGGAAGAGCCCCAAACCATTCTTCAGGTCATGGAACTGAGGTCCATAATTGTTACTAGTTTTTGGCATAACAAGTAAATAAAACACTCGGAGCTTGCCAGGCTCTGCCGTGTAGGTGGTATAGTCTCAGTAGAAGGCTCTCATCTCGAGCATTTACTGATGAAACTTAAAGGGGAAAGATCAGGTTCTCTCTTGGATGGAGCTCTGAGAAACTATGGAGTCTGGCTGTTGAGAATGACTGACCGCATGAGGTGGGGGCTGACTCAGTGGTAAAGCACTTATTTAAGTGCATAAGAGCCCAAGTTCAAGGTCCAGCACCTCTGCCTTCCCCAGAAAAAAAAAAATATATATGTATATATAATGTAACATGTGTTAAATAATCTACAATATATGGCTCAGCCAGCAATTATTTGATACAGTATGTGTGTTTTCATATCTCACCATGTCTACAAATATAATGGCTTCTTCTGAATGCATATCACTTTTGCACCACAGTAATACAGAGAGAATGAGAGTGTGACATGAACCTTTGTGAGTCAGGGACCATCTGTAGGTGCTGAAAGGCAACAGAGTGGTGTGAAGTCAAATGATTTAGATCACATTCTTGGCTCCGTTGCTTGTCAATCATCTCCCTTTAGATTTTCTACACCTTGGTTTCCTTACTGGAACAGATGAAACACCTACCACATACAGATAAGGTAAGAAAAGAGTTAACATATTTCACCTCAACAATCATGCACCATTATTTTAGGTCCAAAAGAAAGGGGAGAAGGCTGTGAAATAATCTGTGACATGCTGCTTTTTTAAAAATCGATGTCAGAGATGTTTCATGTGTGAAAAAAAGAAAATGTGTCTTAGAGCTAATGAATATGTCTATGTGGAAACATTTAAAGAGAGTAGCTGCATGTAGCAACTAACTTAGAGACCAACTTGTTGAGCTTCGTTCTCACAGGAACCCAGTGCACAGTGAGTTGATCCTGGTTGTACAGACGAGGAGCAGAGATTCAGAGATGAAGCAGTTGACCAAGCTCCCAGATTCAGAGAGCCCTCCACATTTAAACCTACCTTTGAGGTGCAATAATCTATAGTTATTACCAGAGCTGGCAGCCACCCACCAAGCTACTGGGGAGTTAGGAGCTGGGTTTTGTTCTCAGTTGCATTAGCTCTTCTTAATCTAAGTTTTCTCTCCCCCTCTGGTATAATTACCTGACTTCTTCCTCCCCCTCCTCCTTTGTACTTGGCTCTGATCTTGTAACTTTTCTTTAATGGCTTCAGATTTTACTGAACTGCCTTTTGGTTGCAAGAGGCCTCACATCTTTTACGGAGGTAGGAGGGTTATAAATAAATATGAAGGCAAAATTTAGCTTTCAAAGATGGCGTGTGGCAGGGGAAGGGAGAGACAAGGCCCACCATCACACATGGGGATGTTCAGACTCCCTGAATGTGGATAAGGCTGTTCCCCTACCACCACTGCCAGGCTCTGGCATCTAGAGCAAAGGCATCTCAGCTTACCAGACAAGCCAGCTATCGGACACAGCAGCCTCCTTTCCCCTTGCCCTAATAAGACTAACAGGAGTTGGGGGAGAAGGGGCTTAAGAGGTAAGGAGGGGTGGGGCTGGAGGCGATAGCCCAGCGGGTAGGGCATTTGCCTTGCACGCGGCTGGCCCGTGCCGGCCTGGGTTCGATTCCTGGCATCCCATATGGTCCCCCGAGCACCGCCAGGTGTAATTCCTGAGCGCAGAGCCAGGAGTAACCCCTGAGTATCGCCGGGTGTGACCCAAAAAAGCAAAAAAAAAAAAAAAAAAAAGAGGTAAGGAGGGGGGTCAAAGCGATAGCCCAGCGGGTAGGGCGTTTGCCTTGCACACGGCCGGCCTGCCAGGTTCGATCCCCAGCATCCCATATGGTCCCCTGAGCACTACCAGGGGTAATTCCTGAGTGCAGAGCCAGGAGTAACCCCTGAGCATTGCCGGGTGTGACCCAAAAAGCAAAAAAAAAAAGAAGAAGAAGAGGTAAGGAGGATGCAATTACCTATTCTAGAACCTTCTCTGACTCTACTTGATGCCTCAACCCCACTGCCCCAAAAGAAAGAAATATCTACTTTAAAAGAGTAGAAGTTTCAGGGCCAGAGCGATAGCCCAGCGGTAGGGCGTTTGCCTTGCACGTGGCTGGCCCATGCCAGCCTGGGTTTGATTCCCAGCATCCCATATGGTCCCCCGAGCACCGCCAGGAGTGATTCCTGAGTGCAGAGCCAGGAGTAACCCCTGAGCACTGCCAGGTGTTACCCAAAAAGCAAAAATAAATACATACATACATACATACATATGCATACATACATACATACATGCATACATACATACATACATACATACATACATACATACATACATACATAAAAGAGTAGAAGTTTCTAGGTCATGACTGCAGGAAGTCTGGGACAAGGAAGGGTACTCCATTAGCTCCAAGGGAACCAATATTAAAGGTACACTACTAAGGGTTTAGTATTATTTTGTTTCTTTACCAGAAATGAGGTCACCAGGATATATTTTGATTTGGGGGGCCATAGCCCAGAGTGTTTAAGGGGCCATGAGGTTTCAGGGATGAAAGCGAACCCCTCCCACAGGCAAAGCATGCACTCAGTCCTTGAGCTCTCTCCAGTCCAACAAGGATGCATTGATTTTACTGGGGGCTTCTAGAAGTCTCTCCACAGCCCTAGAGGCAGACCAGAACGCATGACTATTAGAAGTCACAGAGAGACACTCTTCTGGTCCAGTAGACTAAGAGCCCCAAACTCCCCGCCCCACACACACTCTTGGAAACATTCTTCTTTAAAGATAATGAGCAAAACACGGATAGGATTCTACTGCTTTGTTTCCTCCCAAACAAGGAAGCCACAAACTGAAAACAAGAGTTGCCTTTGTGAATTTAAGGGGTTTCCAGGATGCCATCAGGGATGAAAAAGTGAAAAGGGATTTTTTTCCCCAAAACTTTTCTCAACTCTCCCAAAGGTCAGGAGAACAATTGAACTCCCAGATGGAGCTCACAGCACGTAGGGAAAGGACAGTTCCCTAGGGAGTCATGAACGAAAGGGTCAGCCTGCCTCAGCAACCCAAACAGAACTTCTGCTCATCCTCAGGGCCACAGGAGCACGTACTCTAAGCCCAGATCCATCAGACAAAGCGAGACCCATCAGCAAATAAGGAGGAAGATGAAAACGAGTGTTCAAGCTTGGGCGGGGAGTTCATTTCCAAGGCTTCCAAGAAAGCAGTCGCACACCAAATCCCTTCCGGCGCTGTCTGATTCTGAGCCTCCTGGGGAGATAATCCTCTTAATGGAATATTTAAGAAATCGGATATAAATCACCAACCTTTTATCTCACCTGAAGCTTCATATTCCACAGGACGGATGGTGTCTGTGCACCTCTAGAAAGATGGTTGTGGGGGCCCCTTTGGGGCGGATGTTGCCATGTTTGTAGTCTCCATTTTTTTTTTTATATCTAAATCTATTTCTTTTCCTCAAGTCCAAAAATATAAATTTTGGAGACTGGAACCCAGAAAATAGATGCACCTAGAGACACTGCAAAATTAAATCAGCCGTCCCTGGCAAAAAATCTTTTTTTCATCATTTGCAACCAACAAAAATGCCTATTGTCCTGACGCCATCATAAATAACTTGATTTTGGCATATGCTTTTGTACCCAACAGAAGATGAATAAATTAAATTTGATTTACAATCTTTTTCCTTTTTATTAGCACTGCTCTGAAGAGTTTATGTAAGGGACGTGCCAGAGCAGTTATGCCAAATGTTTTAAGGCGTTGGTATTGATATTATATAAATTAAGGTGTTTTAATTTGCATTCTTTAATTAACTAAATACTGGCAGAAAAATAAAACACAAGGGCAGCCCTGACTTATTGCCTCTATTAAACTGCTGGCGTCTCCGAAAAGATGCTTTAAGTAATCCAATTTATGTGGCATGGGGGAGGGAAGGGAGATTAAGACTCTCTTATTTGGCAAAATATATTAAGGTTTAAGAAACCAGTGTTCTGCTTTGCTTGCGTGGTGGTTCAGAGGGTGGCATTTTCCATGAAGGTCTGAATTTCAAGTCACCAGGGAAGGTGACCAAGTGCTTGAACTATCCAGCTCTAGGACTGAGGAGAAGGGTCAAGAACCACCCAGTCCTGCTACTGGCCATGCATGGGCAGATTGCTGGAGTGGATGGCCCACAGACCTGGGCTGTAGCACCACCAATCTGGAAAAGATGAGCTCGTTGAGTTATTAGTCGTTCTTGGACCAGCACGGTCATGTCCAGAAACCACAGAGAGCGCCATCAAAGATCCTGCCCTTCTGACGTTGCTTCCTATCACACAGAGGTCCCCATGCCATGAAAAAAGCTGTCAACAAAAATGTGGCAGGAAGAGTCTGACTCCTTCCTGTCTTGAGCCAAGTCATCCTCACAGTAAGGAGAGGGGCTTCTGGCTCATCCATTGTCATTCTCTGTTGTCCAGGTTGCTCTCCATGTGGGCTCTCTGGCTCCCCTCTCCTGCGGGGTCAGTCAACTCAGGGAGAGCTTCGTCTTCTATCATTTTCCCTCCAGACTTTTAGGGAGGAAGAGAGGCTAAAGAGACGTTTACAACTTCCGGTGGCTGGCCACAGAAAGAGATTTCCCCTGAAACACAGGTGCGAACATTCTGTTTCTCTTCCCTAAACCCACGGAGTCCTCCATGAGCCCTGGCTATGGCTGCATTTCCTGTTCACTTACTGCTGAGGCCGTCCATCTTGCATTCTCTACCTAGACAGGAAGCATCTTTTCAAAGGTGGGGTTTCAGATGCCTCTTAAGTTGCGAAGACATCACAAAGGGGGTGGGCAGCTGGAGTCCCCTTCTTCCTTGCACCCCGCTCTCGTTCTTCCACTGGGTTCTTTGAGAGAGAACCATACACATTGCTCAGAGCTCCCAGAACTGTCCTTACACCGTGTCCCTACCCCAGTTTTCCTGCATGTGTTTCTCCGCTTACTCCAGGAATAAAGGATGAATTCCAAGTTAAAAAGAAAACACTGTTCCCCTTTGCCGGCATCCAATCCCCCTCCCACCCCTAAAATCGCACCTTCTTGTCGTTTCCCATCTTGCAGCGCTGTCAGTTGTTTTAAAACAACTGTTTTAAAACATGTCTCCTGTCATAAATAAGATTGTCATTATGCATTTGACTGCAGTGAATTCACCCAGCTTAGAGGGATGAGAGGACACCAGAGGGCCCAGTTCAGGCCTGACTGGAACAGGAGTCAGCAGGAAGAGGGATGCTGGCTGCGGCCTTTGCCAGAGCTTCTTGGGTTTAGGGTTGTTTGGGGGTTTTGTTTTCCTTTTATTAAATAATTTCTTCATTGGTTGATTTATTTAAAGAAAAGGGAGTAAAAAAAAAAAAAAAAAAAAAAGACAGCCCTGCAAAAAAAGGTTGTGTTTATCAAGGATCGTAAAAAAGAGAAAGAAAATAAAGAAAATTTAAATGAGTCAATAAATAACTTATGGAGGGCAGCACAAAGACCCAGTCCTTTCAGGTTGCCTGAGGAAAATTCTTCAGCGTGTTAGAATTTCACTTCAAGCTCTCAGGAATCTAAGTCCTGATTTACCAACCCAACCACACCCTGTCCCATCCAGATGGTTTTCCCCTAATGTCACAGGGTCAAGGTGACAAACAAAAAATTATTTTGTTTCAGTGGCCCTACAAGGCCCCAGTCTAGGATTAAAATCAAAGTGAGCCTCCTGTGGTGAGTCGGGCGCAAAAGAAGGTGCACGTCCTCAAAAGCCTGGTTTTCCTTGTCTTTTTTTTTTTTTTTTTTTTTTTGCTTTTTGGGTCACTCCCGGCAACGCTCAGGGGTTCCTCCTTGCTCTGCACTCAGGAATTACTCCTGGCGGTGCTCGGGAGACCGTATGGGATGTCGGGATTTGAACCCGGGCCGGGCACAGGCCGGCCGCGTGCAAGAAAACACCCTACCCGCTGGGCTATCGCTCCGCCCCAAACACCTGGTTTTTCTGCCTATTTTTTTTTTCCTTGACAATTGGTAGGATGAACAGAAAACTCTATCAATCCAAGAAAAGGTCTGGGGAGCCTGGGGAGCCCGCACAGTTCTGACAGCTTTAAGGCATGTGCTTAACAGCTTGCTGCTGCCAACCCCAGTTCAATCCCTGAGTGCTCCCAGGAAGAAGCCCTCAGCACCACCACATGCTGCCCCCAAACAAACAAAGGGGCCGAGGGATGGCTCAGAGGCAGAAGCACCAGCTTCTCAGACAGGTAGAGTTCAAACCAGTGCTGCCCATACGCTGGGTGCCATTGTTGGGTGGGGCCCCAGGCACTCCAGGCCAGGTATGCAAGAGCACAGTGGCTCGACCACCCCACCCTACCAAGCACCGCAGCCAGAGATGTGTGAACCCAACAGCTGGGAGTGTGACCCCAGTGAACACATGTGGCACAGCACAGCACCCCCACCAAGGACCAGCACTCCAACTCGAACATACGCAAGTCCTCCAGCTAAGGAGAATGAAAGCTTGAAGCATCACAGCTGTGTGTGTGTGTGTGTGTGTGTGTGTGTGTGTGTGTGTGTGTGTGTGTGTGTGTGGGGGTGAGAGGGACAGAGAGGAAAGAGAAAGAGAGGACAAAGACAACCTGAACGCATCTGGCCATGTCAGCAGAGGTCATCTTTAGTCCTAATCATGAATGTCTAGTGAAGAAAAAAAAATGTGAATCGACTTCCGAGCTTGGTGAGCACTTTGTTGATTTGATTTGAGGTGCTCCAAAGCTTCAGGGCCCCTGAGGCCAGACATTCATGATTAGGACTAAAGATGACCTCTGCTGGTGTGTGTGTGTGTGTGTGTGTGTGTGTGTGTGTGTGTGTGTGTGTGTGTTGATTGGGGGGTGAGAGGGACAGAGAGGAAAGAGAAACAGAGGAAGAGGAAGAGACTGAGAAAGAAAGCAGTGGAACAGAGAGAGGGAGAGAAAAGAACAAAAAGATATAGAAGAGAGGGCAAGAGAAGGGGGAGAGGGAGAGAGAGGGAAAGAGAAAGAGAGGGAAAGAAAAAAGGTAGAAAGAAACAGTGGAACAGAGAAAGAAAAGAGAGAGAAAGAGGAAAAAAGAGAGGGAGAGAAAGGGAGAGCAGAAGAAAGAGGAGGAGAGGGGGAGATAAAAGAAAGAGACTCTGGCACGCAACTCCCCACCCCGCCTTCGTCATTGCAACAACAAAGGAAGTACAAAGGAAATCAAATTAAGAGGTTGAAAAAAAGGAAGGCTGTTCTGCTTTTGCTTTGTTTTAAAGGAAATGTCTATAGGGTCTTTTCTTACATTTAAAGTTGCTGGTAATGCCTAGTGAAGAAAAAAAATGTGAATACGACTTCCGAGCTTAGTGAGCACTTTGTTGAGTTGATTTGAGGTGCTCCAAAGCTTCAGGGCCCTGGAGGCCAGACATTCATGATTAGGACTAAAGATGACCTCTGCTGACATGGCCAGATGCGTTCAGGTTGTCTTTGACAAAGCTTTGTTGGTGAGTAGAACCCAAAAGAGCTGGAGAATCTACTTTAGTTCTCCCTGGAGTTCATCCATCTATCAGAAAGTTCGCTATCCTGATGCCCTGACTCTGAGCCATCCCCATTTTGAGAATTTTTTTGTCTTTCCCATGGTATAAAGTCCGTACTTTGCCTTGTGGATCGGCCTTTTCCCAGGTTGGGGCTATGTGGTGCCATCCCCACTCACAATGCGGGACAGCAGCAACTTGGAGTGAGCTCTACAATCACTAAGCAAACAACTGGCATGCTGAGGCTGATTCCCTGCTCAGCAACACAGGCAGTGAATTACATAAGCTATCCCCAACAACACCTAGTGTAGAATAAGCCTCGCAGGGTCAGGAATGGAGCACCTGCTTTGCCTGTGAGAATCCTCCATCACAGCGCTGCCTAGACCCATGAGCACTGTTGGACGAGGCTGCTGAACACCACCACATCAAGCATGGGAGTTGCTCAAAAACAAAACAAAATCCAAATTATTTCTTGGAGCAGGGGATTTTTCTCAGTGTCTGGAGTGCATGCTTTGTCTACAGAAACCTGGGATTCAATGCTTCAGTGCTGCATGGTCCCGTGCGTGTGGCCTAAAAACCAAAGACAAAATTAAAAAGACTTTGTGTGAAAGGAGTTTGCCCAACTGTAAGTTCATGTAAAGGTCTGAGCATGATCAAGGTAGATAAGCTGTATTCAGTGCTTGTTTTTTTGTTTTGGAGCCACAACCCATGATGCTCAAAGGTCACTACTGAGTGACACAATGCAGTCAGTAAGAAATTACTATTGGCAATGCTTGGGGAAAACCATATGGGGGATTTAGCCCAGGTTGGCTGCATGCAGGCAAGCGCTCTACCCACTCTATTATCTTACCAGCATTTATTCAATGCATTTTCAACACACTATTCAGTTTATGATGGATTTATTGGGATGCAGTGCTGTGTAAGGTAAGTAAGTTACGTGTTGAAATATGCATTTGTCAACATCTTGGTTTCATTTAGGTTGGACTTAATTATATCTCTCTTTCTTCTACTACATGAGGGAGAAGGCGTGAAGGAGAAAGAAGAGAATGAAAGACATGCATTTCCACCCATAAATCGAGAAGTGGAAATTGGAGCCCGAGACCCCAGCTAAAAGGCGAACCTGCCAACTCTCTTTAAAGGAACTTGCTTTCAACTGAGCCGTTCTGGACTATAGGACAGCAGAGGCTAGTTCAACAGGCTGCAGGAAAGCTGGAAGTCTGGTTTCAATCCCAAGAAACCCCATGGCCCCCTGAAAACCACTAGATGTAGCACCAGAGCACTGAAGCAGGAGTGGCCCCAAGCACTGCTAGGTGTACCCCAAGAATCACTTGTATCACTTGTCTTCCTGTTGTTCATTGATTTGCTCAAGTGGGTGCCAGTAACGTCTCTATTTGTTGGGAATGAGGTTCATTATTGTTACTGTTTTTGGCATATCGAATACACCACAGGTAGCTTGCCAGGCTCTGCCATGGCTCTGGGTTCATCCCAGGGGGCCCAGTCGTTTTCTATGTCAGACCATCAACCGACCAGGGCCCAGGGGCAGAGCCCTGGGTGTAGACAAGCCTGTCTCCTGTCTGCCACCTGTCAACCCAGACTGGCACCACAGCCACACCTGCAACACCTCGAGGGGCAGGGTACCCCTGGGGAATGGAAAGTACCCCAGGAATAGAAAAAGAAAAATAAATTGATCCTGTATTTATACTAACACATGTGGAGAACTACGCTACACATAGATAGGTACATATATGCTCATGCTCTGCAGGACGAAAAGGTTATAAATCACCTGTCCACCAACACAGGACTAGTAAAGAGAGATAGATAGATAGATGATAGGTAGATAGATAGATAGATAGACAGACAGACAGACAGACAGACAGACAGACAGATAGATAGATAGATAGTAGAGAGAGAAAGAACGAAAAGAACAAAAGAAAGAAAGGAAGGAAGAAAGAAAGAAAGAAAGAAAGAAAGAAAGAAAGAAAAGAAAGAAAGAAAGAAAGAAAGAAAGAAAGAAAGAAAGAAAGAAAGAAAGAAAGAAAGAAAGAAAGAAAGAAAGAAAGAAAGAAAGAAAGAAAGAAAGAAAGAAAGAAAGAAAGAAAGAAAGAAAAAAAGAAAGAAAGAAAGGCACACTCATGTAGTAATAGAAACTGAGCAAATAAAACACAGAAGCCAGGGAACGGAGTGATAGTCCAGCAGGTAGGGCATTTGCCTTGCACACAGCCAACCCAGGTTTGATCCCTGCCATCCCATATGATCCCCAAGCACTGCCAGGAGTAATTTCTGAGTGCAGAGCTGGGAGTTATCCCCTGAGCATCGCTGGGTGGGCCCAAAAAAAGAAAAGAAAAGAAAGAAAAAAAAAAACAGAAGCCAGTATTCAATCTCCTAAATATATTAACTGAAAAGAAACAAACAAATAAAGCAAACGACTGCAAAACAGTTGGTGTAGTGTGTTCCCATTTGAGCATAAAAGGGGAAAGAGTATAGATGTGTTTACTAATAAATTACCATCTCCGGAAGGAGGGATAATAAATGAGTGACACTCATGCTCTGGGCAGAGAAGGAAATGCCTTATATGAAGAGGAGCCATGCTAGGGAAGAACAGAGGGTGGGGAGGGAGAGAGCAGGAAGGCTCGGAGCTCAGGTCAGCACAAAGGTACTGAGGTAAGTAGGTATGTGGTGCTTGGGCTCAATCAGGGCCTCACACATGCTGGGCTATGTACCTGGAGCAATATCCTCAGTCCCTACAGAGAGAGCTTTCTCACTCTACTTTGTCCCAGCTTTTGGGATTTGGCACTATGAGAATGGACCTAATCATAAATAATCATGTTTTTCACTATTTTTCCCAAACCCATTCAATCACTTTATTATGAAATTTCTGAATTTCCACTCTGAACAAACCGTTTTCTCTGGGTATTTGTGGTTTCTAGAGGACCTTGTCTCTCAGGCTTCCTTCTCTGAGCAGATGCTTGCAGAGGGTCACCCAAAAGAAACACCCCTAAGGGTCAGCGACAACACCTGAGTGGTAGAGCACATGTCTTTCCTGTGCAGGGCTGAGAGTTTCATCCCCAGCACTGCATGAACCCTAGAACACCACACATGGTCTTGGTGGTTGATGGCCACCACTAGGTCCAAGCACCTCTAAGCATGGTCAGGAACGGCCCTGGGCACCCAGCAGGCAGAATGAGCTTCCTATATAAAGTTGCTTTTTTTTAAATACACTCCTCAGGGCTGGAGGGATAATACAGCAGGGAGGGTGTTTGCTTTGCACGAGGCCAGCCCACATTCGATTCCCAGCATCCCACGTGGTCTCCCCGAGCACTGCCAGGAGTAATTCCTGAGCGTTGCCGGGTGTGGCCCAAAAAAGACAAAAAAAAAAAAAGCCCACTCATCAAAATCATTTCACCGTGTTGGAATTCGGCTTTATCAATTCCATGAAGCCACTCAGAAGCAGTGCTCCCTCCTTGCACTGTATTAAAATTAGAGATTGTATATCCCAGCTCCTTGAAAACGTGCACTAGGAAATGGCAGACCAGGGCACATGCAGGGCCTTTTCCTTGAGATGGGTCATTAAGCATCATCGCCTGCCCCCACCAACATCTTCTGCAACTGGTAGAGTTCAACCTGCTGAGATGAATTGAAAGAGTTTCCATGCCACTTCCTTCGCCTGGCTCCCAAGTCCTGAGTGAGAACAGCCCTCTGGAAAATCATTTGTTTTCAAGCTTCTCCTCCCTCAGCCCCAGAGCTGTGCTCAACGCATTGGCTCTGGAAAGGAAGACCTGGATACCAGTTTCACTTCTATCAACTACCTTGCTGTGGAACTCAGGCAAGAGACTTGACCTCTCTGGTCTCAGAGCCTCCCCCTATAACAAAGGCACAGGAAGAGGGCCCACGTCTAGGGGAGCTCACTGAAGCTGAGGAGAACTTCTGGGTGAGACTCTCAGAAGCTCAGGTCGCTGGCTTAAGGAGCTCAATAAAAGTTATTGTCCTGGGTGGAGGCCCGGTGGCTGTCTGTGATCACAGTTAAGGTGTTGTCTGATTACTGAAGGTTTCCTCCCTGCAGCTTTTGCAACTTGAAAGCGAAATCTCAAGAAAGTTGAAGGCCTAAAGGAACAAAGTAGTCAAGGGTGAATGCCCAGGGCTAAGGTTGATGTGTGGGGTGGAGCAGATGAAGGGAGGGAACTTCAAAAGCACACCTACTCGCACCCCTTCCCCAGCCGGCCTATCTCCCTGGGGCTGATAGGAGATAAATGAAACCACTTCTTCAAAGCCCGCAGCTCAACCACCTGATCCCAGGGTGGGTTTGAAGATAAGCTGCAGTCTACATTTCCTTTGGTCCCCTCCTTCCCACCCCACATCCAAAGGAAATTCTAGGGGGAGGAACCTTGGTTCATTCTTCTTTCATCCAAAGGAGTAAGTTACCTCCCCATTCTTTGGAGCAGGGAGGTGATAGGAGGAAGGCTGGGAGGCCACAGTAGGGAGTGGCTCAGGCTCCTCCTTCCTTTCTCAGGCCTGCTTCTTCTTTTGTCAGATGAAGATAAAAAGCACCTTCCAAAAATAACTTAGGAAAGGACTGTGAGAGAGGAACAAGCTGGGTTTGGGAGTAGGTACTTTAATGTGGGCAAACAGTTAAGGGAAAGAGTAAACATGTTGAAAAAAGACAGTCCCCCGGGGCTGGAGGCATGGTCCAGCAGGTAGGGCCACTGCCTTGCATGCAGCCCACTGGGGTTCAATCCTATCTAGTCCCCCAAGTACCACCAGGAGAAATTCCGGAGTGCAGAGGGTGGAGCATCACTGGGTGTTGCCCCAGGCCCACAAACTGCAAACCACCTACCAGAAGTGGCGGACAAACAGGTGGCACGGTAGCGACCACTTAAAGGTGCTTCAGCTACACACTTTCACGCGGTAGCGACCCTTAAAGGTGCGTTCAGCTACACACTTTCAGCGGTAGCAGACCACTTAAGGTGCGTTCAGCTACACACTTCACGCGGTAGCAGACCACTTAAGGTGCGTTCAGCTACACACTTTCGTTGGGCCCTTGTGGCACTTGGACTGCTTGGGTTCACCACCCAGCCCCAGCTCTTACCTGCCAGGATGTGGAACTCCGTTTCCCCCTGTGTGATAGGCACAACAGGATCCTCTCACAGGCTTTCCGTAAGGACTAGATGAAACCATGCCTGCAAAGCGCCACAAGAGGTACTGGCCCCTACGACTATAGGCAACAAGAATGAAAAAAATGGGTCTGTGGGTGCAACTCAGTTTTTTTTTCTTTTTTTGGGTCACACCCGGCAATGCTTAGGGGTTATTCCTGGCTCTGCACACAGGAATTATTCCTGGCAGTGCTCGGGAGACCATATGGGATGCTGGGGATCGAACCTGGGTCAGCCATGTGCAAGGCAAACACCCTACCACTGTGCTATCGCTCCAGCCCCTGTGGGTGCAACTCAGTGTTAGAGTTAATGCTTTGAATGTCTAATGGGGCCCTTTGAATGGGGTCCCAAAGAAAGAAAAAGAAGGAAGGAAGGAAGGAAGGAAGGAAGGAAGGAAGGAAGGAAGGAAGGAAGGAAGGAAGGAAGGAAGGAAGGAAGGAAGGAAGGAAGGAAGGAAGGAAGGAAGGAAGGAGGAAGGAAGGAAGGAAAAGGAAGGAAGGGAGGGAGGAGGGAGGGAGAGAGAGAGAAAGAGAGAAAGAAAGAAAGAAAGAAAGAGAGAGAGAGAGAGAAAGAAAGAAAGAAAGAAAAAAGAAAGAAAGAAAGAAAGAAAGAAAGAAAGAAAGAAAGAAAGAGAAAGAAAGAAAGAAAGAAGGAAAGAAAGAAAGAAAGAAAGAAAGAAAGAAAGAAAGAGAGAGAAAAAAGAAAGAGAGAAAGAAAGAAAGAAAGAAAGAAAGAAAGAAAGAAAGAAAGAAAGAAAGACAGACAGACAGACAGACAGACAGAAACAGAAAGAAAGAAAGAAAGAAAGAAAGAAAGAAAGAAAGAAAGAAAGAAAGAAAGAAAGAAAGAAAGAAAGAGAGAGAGAGAAAGAAAGAGAGAGAGAAAGAAAGAAAGAAAGAAAGAAAGAAAGAAAGAAAGAAAGAAAGAAAGAAAGAAAGAAAGAAAGAAAGAAAGAAAGAAAGAAAGAAAGAAAGAAAGAAAGAAAGAAAGAAAGAAAGAAAGAAAGAAAGAAAGAAAGAAAGAAAGAAAGAAAGAAAGAAAGAAAGAAAGAAAGAAAGAAAGAAAAGAAAGAAAGAAAGAAAGAAAGAAAGAAAGAATCTCAAGAAGCATCTTCTTGTATGTGTAAGACGCAGTGAAATACAATGTACTTATCCTACACAGTTAAATATAAATGAGCACTCAGCATAGCATACCTCCTGCTTCCTTTAGAGAGAAACTGAAATTGGGAGAGATGAAGTGAACTGCCCAAGATTTCAGTTAAGGGGCTCGGGGCACATGTCCAAGGATCCAAGTTCTAGCCCTTATACCATATGGCCCCCTGAGAACCTCCGGTGTGGACTTACTGACCCCCAGCAACTCAGGGCCTGAGCAGTGCTGCCAAGCATTAAATGATTGATAGAGTATTATGGGGGGGCGCGAGGGGTAGACCTCCTAATCACGGCCTGGGAACAACTCCCTACCCGACCTTCCCGATCCCCAAAATAGAAGGCTTAGGGGGCAAGAGCAGTCGTATAGAGGGTACTTGCCTTGCATTCAGTCAACCCAGATTTGATTCCCAGTATCATGCTTGGACTTACTCCTAGTCTCCACACTCAGGGATCCCGCCTGGGGGGGGCTCAAGAGACTGTATGAGACAGAACCTAAGTGGCCACAGGCAAGCAAGCACCCTATCTGCTGTCCTCTCTCTCCAAACCCTTTTTCCTTCTTTAAAGAGAGACCTGACTAGAGGCTGAGATGGGGCTGGCTATCATTTCCATAGAGGTTCTAGGATAGTTGGGGCCATCTGGTGGGTTCCCTGTGCTAAAAAGGAGGATGCTGCAGAGCTTTCCTGGGATCTGCGTCATCTCTTATGGTCTCTTACAGTTTACAAAGAGGAAAGCGATGGATTTATGTGTTTGTGGGAGGGGCACTTGCCCAGGATGCTTACTGCGGACTAAGACCCCGGATTCCAAGTGGCCACTTTGCCTCCCACCAGCCACAAACCACTGCCCAGTCCCTCTTCTGGTTAAAAACAAAATGAAAGCCCCAATGCCTACAGGTGTTCACATGAGCACGTGCTGGACCGTTACACAGGCCTCCTGGGTCTCTGGTCTTCGGCAGTCCTCACCCCTGTTCTCTTGTCATGGTGCTGATTAGCCCACCGGAGCCTGAGGAAGCCTGGATAAAGGAAAGCCCTTTGCTAAAATGGGGCCCCCTGCCTGCAGAAACAAACTTGTGCCATCTACCCCCACCTACTATTCCATATGTGGGACTTTGAATCCAGACACAAGGCTGTGCCCAATGTAGGTGCTCAGTGAAGCCGCCCTGTAGACTCAGCCTGACTCCTCCATGTTACAAGACATTCCTTAGCAAAAACTGCACTTGCTTTAGGCGACCGAGTGCTATTTACGACAGTACAGGTTAGCCTTTCAGCTAAGTGAATGTCAAACACTGCCTGTAATAATTATCTGGTAGTGGTTTAATTAGGCCACTGGCCTAGCAAACTAACGTTTTCCATTTTCTCTCCTAAGAGTGATGGATCAAAAAAAAAAAAAAAAAGAGTGGATGGATCCAGCCAAAGGATCCGGCGGCCCTCACCAGAAGGGTATCCCTAGTTCCTTGCTAGAACTTAGCATGGGTGGGAGGTATAGGGGCCCATAGGCGTGGTGCCGCCGTGCTGTCTGGCACCACTGTCCCTATCTGCCAAGCCTACTGCGACTAAGGGAGCTGGCTCCTTTGAAGGGACAGCACAGTGTCACCTTTGCAGGTGTGCCACCTTCACCCCCAGCCTGGCCGCTGCCCTGTCTCCCCTTCCCTCCTCGCAGCCCTTCACAGCCTTTCTCTTCTCTTCACTTTTCTTTTCTGTAGCCTTCAGCACGCTTTTCCTTCCAACCACTTCCTAAATGCCATCTTTCTTCACTCTCTCCCCTCTCCCCTTTGCTCCCAAAGGATTTCCCACAGATCCCTAAGCACACATCTGCGTGGATCTGACAACTGCTGCACTGGGTCTCACACTTGACTGATACCAATCAAGGAGTCTTTCCCTTTGACCCCCTCTTCCCACTGCCTCCTCCTCTAAGGTGCTGCCAGAGCGAGCGCATGGGCACACACACTCTGCCTTGCCACTCAGCAAGGCCTTCTCTTCTTGTTCTCTCTCTAGAGGGGTCCCCCAAAGGCCACGTGCCTGCAGGTTCAAGCAAGTCTGAAATGACTTTTTTTTGGGGGTGTCAAACCCTGGGATGCTCTGGGGTTACTCCTGGCTCTGCACTCAGGCATTATACCTAGCGGTGTTCAGGGGACCACGTAGGATGCCGGTGACCTAATCCAGATCGGTCATCCTCATGGCAAACACCCTACCCGCAGTGACTTTTAAGAAGGTGTGGACAGTAGCTGTGACGTCTATTGCACATCTATTGCACAGATGCTGGGGAAGGGAGGCCATCACAGTAAAGGGGATCATCCCTGCGCATGGCAGACCTCTCCAGGGTCACCCGCTCACCGTTGATCTTAATCCAGTTTCACTGGAATCAAAGTTAGGGGATGGAAAACTTGGGTAGATCGTAAGAGGCTCATCAACCACATTGCCCAGAAAAACAGCTGTGGGCTTAGTGTGTCTATCTACGGAGAGGGAGAAAGATTCCTGAGTGCTATTTTGTCATTTCCAGGAGAGTTTTTCCTTTCCGGTAGAAGAATTCCCTTTGAAGTCACCTTTCCCCATCTTGAATTCTCCTGTCTCAAGGTGTAGATGTGGAAGCACGCAGCCTGCAGGGACGGAGCGAGGTGGCTCCCCAGTGACAGGCCTGACCGGCAGTGATGGATTGGGGCTGCAAGCGGGTGCTGGCAGCTCGGAGCAGCGCGCCTCCACCGGCCGCACAGCGCACGCAGACGCGGTCTGCCCAGAGGTCAGCGCACAAAGGACCAGCTTCGCCTCCTGAAGATCTGCGGACGGGAAGTTTAATGGCAGAACCATGACTCTGTAAAATCTCTGCCGCGGGCCAAGCTAGCGGTGCTCACCTTGTCTGAAAGGCTTGCGAGAGGGTGAAGAACTTGTTTTTTTTTTTAATTTATTTCAAAGTTTGTTTGTGTGTGTGTGTGTGTGTTGTTTTACCAGAAATTTTGCAGGGTAATGCGAATCCACTTCCCCTCGAATGGGGCCGGGGGGCGCATCTTTGGAGTTCCGGTCCATATGACTCTTAGAGCGTCACCTCCCCACTCCTATGAATACTGGGATCTCCAGGGATCCCGGGCTCCCGAAAGTAGCAGCAGGCCGGGTGCAGTGAGGAACGTTCAGCCTCCCCAAAGGACCGGTAAGAAACCTTTTTAAAAACCCACCCCTCAAAGCCCCGACCTAGACATCTGCCGGCGGCCGGGGACGGCGCGCGCTGCGGGGCCGCGTTCGCTCGCGCTCGGCTCCCCAGGAACCGCGTCCTCAAACTTGCGGGCTGCGCATTGGGCAGGTTCAGAGTAGTTGGAGCGACTAACGCTCCCGAGAACCGCGACTGTCCACGAGGCTCGGACGCTTCCGAGTCCCGCAGAAGCCAGTGAAGTGGAAGAAAGCGGGACGGGAGCTGAGCTGGGGCTGAGCCCGAGACGCTTCATCACGGCGCGGGGTGCTGGAGGCACGACCCATCCCTGGGCGGCCTCTGGAAGAGGCTTGGCCTCGGCTGTGCCCACGCCGGTGCCCACCCCAACACCCCACCCCACCCACCCCACCCCCAGCCACACTAGGCCGGAGAGTGACTGCCCCCGCCGGCCCCGCCAGGGCCTCGTTAAGGGAGGGCTGAAAGAGAGGGTGAGTCCTGGATCCTGCAGAGGATGGGGCACCGCCGAGTCCAGGAGCTCGGGGTTACCCTGTGCCCAGTGCGGAGCAAAGGAGGCCCAGTTGGAGGGGAGGAGGGGAGGAGCACCAAAAGGTAGCAAAGGCGTAAGCGACAGCGGCGGCGGAGGCGAAGGCGAAGGCGGCGGCGCGCGGGCGAGGCCCCTTTAAGATTCACCCCGCCCACCGTTGGTGCCGGCCTCCGCCCGTCCCTGGCCCCGCCCCGGGATCCCGGCGAGGACTGCGATTGGGCGGGCGCGGCGATCCCTTTGAAGTGTGGCTGCCGATCGCGGCTATTTGACGTGCGGCTCTGCGAAGGCGAAGGTTTTTGTGTTGCTTGCCCGGGCTCGCGGTGGCGGTGGCGGCGGCGGCGGCGGCGGCGGCGGCGGCGGCGTCGGTGGAGGAGGGGGTGGAGGCGCAGCCACTGCTGCACCGCGCTCGGCGCTGCGGAGCGAGCCCACCCGCCCTGGGAGCTCGCCTCCCCCAGTGCTCCCCTCCCTCCCCCGCCCCCAGTGGCGCTGCCTCCTCCAAATGAGCGATTCGCCCGCTGGATCTAACCCAAGGACACCCGAGAGCAGCGGCAGCGGCAGCGGCGGCGGCGGGAAGAGGCCGGCGGTGTCCCTCTTGCCCCCGGCGGACCCCTGCGCCAGGCGAACCGGCTCCCTATCAGGGTCCTGAAGATGCTGAGCGCTCACACCGGTCACCTCCTGCACCCGGAGTACCTGCAGCCGCTGTCCTCCACTCCCGTCAGCCCCATTGAGGTCAGTCTCTTGGTCGCTGCCCGCCCAGCGGCGGCCCCATTCTTGCCCACCGCCGCCGGGCGCATGACCCCCCACTCCCTGCACCCCGGGCGCTCGGTGCGACGCTCAGGTCCGACCACTTCGGCGGACGGGGTGAAGAGGGACCCGGAGAGCCGGGGGATCCGAGCCCACTCACTTCGCCCCCTCGGGCTTCTGTGTAAAGGCTCCCCCTTCCACGCTCGCCTTTCGGAGCCTGTGTTTTCTTGACTCGGTTTTGCTCTTGGAGTCCCTCCTGGGTCCTTTACTTTCCCTCCAACACCCAGTGTCCAGGCCAGGGTGCTCTCTCCCGGGCCTTCCCGCCCCCGGCCTCAGCCCCACCCCCTCCCACCCGGTCCGTATTCCCCCCCCCGACCACTCCGCCCGTGCCCGTCCTATTAGCGCGCACGACGCCCAGGAGCTCGCGGGCCCGGGTCGGGTCTTTCTTTTCTCACTTGCGGGATGCCCACCTCAGAGGAAAGGGTCCTGAGAGCCCCCAACGGCCACCCCGCCTTCAGCCCCAGCCGCTCCCCGCTCGTAACCCCGCGCCCGCACCAGAAACCCGTCCCAAGCGAAGTTCCCCAAACTGAAGCTCCAAGTTTTTCCCGGGGCCTGGAACGGGCGATCCGAGGGAAAGGGGGGGAGAGTCCCAGCCCCTCCCCAGGCGGCGACTGGAGAAAAGTCACTTCCCGCGGTGCCCCTTGAAGGCGTGCTGCCCCTGCCCCAGCAGCCTGTGGCGCCCCTAGGACGCGGGGAAGCGGGGGTCCCCCGCCCCGACGGTCACTGTGAGCGCAGTTCCTCGCGGCCCGGGTGCCCCAAATCCTCTTCCCCCCAAGGCCTTTCGGCTCCGCCGCTGCTCTGGGCTCCCCACCCCCGCGCCCCGACTCCCCAGACACCCTCGTTTGTTGCGTCGGCTTCAGGGTCTCACCCCCCCCCCCCCTTGCCGCTGTCTCCCACAGCTGGACGCCAAGAAGAGTCCACTGGCACTGTTGGCCCAGACTTGCTCGCAGATCGGCAAGCCGGACCCGCCACCCTCGTCCAAGCTCAACTCGGTGGCGGCGGCGGCGGCCAACGGGCTGGGCGCCGAGAAGGACCCCGGCCGCGCGGCGTCGGGCACTGCGTCCGCGTCCGCAGCGCTCAAGCAGCTGGGGGACTCCCCGGCCGAGGACAAGTCTAGCTTCAAACCCTACTCCAAGGGCTCCGGAGGCGGTGACTCGCGCAAAGACAGCGGCTCGTCGTCCGTGTCCTCCACCTCGTCGTCGTCGTCCTTGTCCCCGGGAGACAAGGCGGGCTTCCGAGTCCCCAGCGCCGCCTGCACGCCCTTTCCCCGCATGGAGCGCCGGTGTCCGCGTCGTCGTCCTCGTCCTCGCCGGGGGCTCCCGGGCGGCTCCCCGCACCATTCTGACTGCAAGAGCGGCGGCGAGCAGGACAAGAAAGACCAGGAGCCCAAGGCCAGCCCGGAGCCGGTGGTCGTGAGCCGCGGGGGCGGCGGCAGCGGCGGCGAGTCCGGAGCGCACAGCGGCGGCGGGCCAGAGCCCGGGGCATCGGGGCGCAAATCGGAGCCACCGTCGGCGCTGGTGGGGGCTGGCCACGTGGCGCCCGTGTCACCCTACAAGCCGGGCCACTCGGTGTTCCCGCTGCCACCCTCCAGCATTGGCTACCACGGCTCCATCGTGGGCGCCTATGCCGGCTACCCGTCTCAGTTCGTGCCTGGCCTGGATCCTAGCAAGTCTGGCCTCGTGGGAGGCCAGCTGTCGGGGGCCTGGGCCTGCCGCCCGGCAAGCCCCAGCTCCAGTCCGCTCACCGGGGCCTCCCGCCCTCCTTCCTGCAGGGATTATGCCGCGACCCCTACTGCCTGGGAGGTTACCACAGCGCCTCACACCTCAGCGGCTCCAGCTGCTCCACCTGCAGCGCGCACGACCCTCAGGGGGCCCAGCTTGAAGGCGGGGGCTACCCGCTGGTCTACCCCGGGCATCCGCTGCAGCCCGCCGCGCTCTCGTCCAGCGCCGCACAGGGCCGCGCTGCCCGGCCACCCTCTCTACACCTACGGCTTCATGCTGCAGAACGAACCGCTGCCGCACAGCTGCAACTGGGTGGCGGCCAGCGGGCAAGTGGACAAGCGCTTCGCCACCTCCGAGGGAGCTGCTCAGCCACCTCCGGACTCCACACCGCCCTGCCGGGCGCTGAGAAACTTCTGGCCGCCTACCCCTGGGCCTCCAGCTTGGGCAGCGCCGCCGCAGCGCCGCGGCCGCCGCCCCCTGCCACCTGCACCTCCCCCGCCCGCGGCCCCGGGCAGCCCCGGGTCGCTGTCCTTGCGGAGTCCCCACACTTTGGGGCTTAGCCGGTACCATCCCTATGGCAAGAGCCACTTGTCCACAGCAGGGGGGGCCTGGCGGTGCCCTCCCTCCCCACAGCCGGACCCTACTACTCGCCATATGCGCTCTATGGACAGAGACTAGCGTCAGCCTCGGCCCTGGGATACCAGTAACCACCGCTCCGCCCCCCGCCGCTGCACCTCTACTACTGCTTGTCCCCGCCCCCCCCTCCCCACCGGACTGTGTATTTATTTACTATAATGTTAGCTAAGCTGGGAATATAAGTGCATTAACGGCCCACACAAGTCAATGGTATGCAAAAAGCCCGTGTCCCCCATAATAATATTAATCACACAGATAACTCCATGTCCCACGTCCCTCTTCCTTTATGTTAATTATTTCCCTTAGATCTTAAGTTTTACATTTTTTTTCCCTTCTCGGTTATTTTTTCCTTCTTGGATTGGTTTGGATTTAGGGGAGGAGGGAGAGTTGGGTTTTAGGGTTCTTCCGTTGGTTTTGTTTGCGCATCCTGGGGAGTTTCTTGCATGCTGCTTAACTGGTTAAAGCTACATTTCCTTCTCTTTTGCCTCTTTCTCCTCATTCCATTTGAGGTTCTGGTTTTTGGGTTTTGTTTTCTTTATGCCAGCAACTGGGGAGGACATTTTTCCGTCCTTGGTAGCAGGGGGCTTGTGCTCTGTTGACCTGGTACTGTGCTCTGTGGCTCCCCTGACCCCGCAGGCTGGCTCCTCCTAGGGTCTTTATGTGCATCCTGGCCCCCCAATCCAAGCCTTGCACCCGACCTTGCTCTGAGCACAAGAGCCCCTGGCCCAGAGAGGCACCGTGTGGCCTCCCGGTCCCTCCCCAGCCTCAGCACCCGGCTATCTGCTGCCTCTGGAGGACTCGGGGAGTTGCAGGGGGTGCCTCAAGACTCCTGCAGTCCCATTGGAAGTCCTAAAAGGCCTACTGACCTGAAACTTTGCTCTTTATATTTTGCAAAGTGCTTTTCTAGTGGTTTTTCTCTCCCTTCCTGGGCTGGTCACTCTCCTGGTGGTGGGGTTGGGTGTTGTTTCCTAAAGCAGGGCAGCCTGGGTAGGTGCCCGGGCAGAAGGTTTGGGGTGTCTTGGAGTACAGAGGTCCCAGCGGATCCCCCTCCTGACCTGACCCAGCGGGGTCCCTTAGCGCTGGCTGTGACCAGAATTGAGTCGGGCTCCGGTCTTGTCCCTACACCTTCTCTTCCCTCCTGTTCTTAAGCAGCAGGGGCATCGCGGGTCCTGTTTGGGGGTGAACAGAGCTCTCCCTTGGTAAGACTTATTTTGTTAATAAATGGAATACTTGGCTATATTCACACCGTGGTGTTTCTCTCTTGCTGTCCAGACACCTAAGCGGATGCCCTTGTCTTTAAAATACTTCACGGTTTCCTCCTGCGATTTCCAGATTTCCATTCAAGGACAAGTTTAAGGCCTTTCGTCAAGAAATCAGGGAGGGCAGGAGGAAAAAGAAAAAACAAACACTGTCAACGCATTATAAATAACATAAAACCGCCTTTATTATATTTTTTTTTCTGTTTGCATATTCAGCTCCCAGCCTCACTTCAAAGGCCTTGACATTTCATGGGGACAGGGTGGAGGGAGTGTAAATGTGGATTTTCCACTGGGCCTTAATTCCAGGTACAGGGGCAGGGAAGGGAACCAACCCAGGGCGCAGAGATTCCTGGCTTTGCCATCCCGAGCCCTGTGGGCGAGGACGACGTGCCTCTGGCGCCACCTCGTGGCAGAAAGGCGCGCCGTGACGGTACTTTCCCGAGCTTCCCACTCGGAACCCTGTGTGATCCCTTTTCCTGGCTGTGCCCTTTGCACACCTGGAAACCAAAAGGTAGATGCACCTGCTGAGAGTCACGCGCCGCAAGACTTGGGGGTCTCCCTGGGACCCGAGAGGGGCTGTCCACCCCAGTTATCCGCGCCCCGAGACCTTGTTGAGGCGCGTTTGAATTTGTTGAGACTGAGACGGCGATGGAGCTTTTCTGGGTCCCTATTTTCTTGAGTTGGGGCGAGTGTAAATGGCTTCTGCGTCCTCGCGCAGGCGGGATAGTGGGTCGAGGGCTGGGATTCCGCTCCATTGCCATGCGGATCTCCGAGGTCTCCGAGGAGGGACGGGTGGGAGGAAGAGCTACCAAAGTGGGAGTCCCTAGGCGGACCACGCCCTCCCGGATGCTAAGTAACCCTATTCCCCACTGAGACCTCCGGGTCCGCCCAGAGGCCCCGTGTGTCGAGATGCAGCCCTCCCGGGTGCTAAGTAACCCTATTCCCCACTGGAGACCTGGGGGGGGGTCCGCCCAGAGGCCCCCTGTGCGAGATGCAGCCCTCCGGCGGCAGTAACCTATTCCCCACTGAGACCTGGGGGGTCCGCCCAGAGGCCCCCAGCGAGATGCAGGGAGGCGCATTCTATAGGCTCCCAGGTGGTGGCAGGCGGCCTCTCAGCACCTTGCAGAGAGGGCAGCAAGAAAATGGTGCGAAGCTCTCTGGGACCTGCCAACACCAAATTCCATCAGAGTCTCAGGGTAGCTCCTGCGGAGGACCTCACATCCCCCTCCTGTGCAGGACGTTCTGTGGGGTCTAGGGTTAGATGTGCAGGGGACGAGGGTTACCCACTTCATCGGGCTCCTGTACAAAATGTCAGTGTTGGTCCCAATAAGACCCTCTTGTGGCTGGTGTCCTGGAGCACCGAGTCAGAGAGACCAGCCCAGGCTCTTCCTGGCATTCTCCAAGTTCTCCGTTGAATTTTTTTTTTAACAAACTGAAATGTAGCCACTTTATTTTTTCCTTTCCCAGGGGTCTGCTTCACTGTGGGCTGTCTCCTTTCCGTTCTCCTTCCCTTTACTCAAGACCCCCTTCCTTCAGGCCCCTTTTCCTTAAGATGCCTGAAAGCCCTCCGGGGCACTGCCAGGGTTCTCTTGCAGTCAGACTTCCCGCCTCCTGCCTGTGGAACCAGGCTCTTCTTTGGCTTGGAGGAAGGAAGATGCGCTCCAATAGCAAAGTCATAGAGCCGAAGGAACTTCCATGCTTCATGACTTGCCCCCGAGGTGTGAGGGTCATCGCTCATGACTTGCCCCTGAGCTGTGAGACTACAGGTTAGCGACTCTCCAGACCACGGCCATTCCACCCAGAAAAATATCCTGGGAGTTTCTGCAGGCTGGAAAGGATGCCCCCAAAGGTATACAAAATAGAGCAGCTCTTCTCAACTGGAGGCCACTAAGATATTCCAAGGGGGCCATCTTGTAAGGTGAACATCTTGTAAAGGGGACAGTAGGTGAGCTCAACCTGTATGAGAGGGCCCAGAGGAAGGAAATGGGGTCAGAAAGAGGCCGTGGTGGGGGAAAAAAATCGAGAAACACAGGGCTACAGTATTGCTGTGTCTCCCTGAAATGTCAGCTCTCCCCACCCTAAATTGGTGACATTCCCAGCAAACAAGGGTAGCTGTTTCAGTTAGCTGGTGGGACTTCCTTCATTTCAGTAGCCTAAGTCTTTCTGGACAAAGTTGTGAGAGCAGTAACTCTCCCCTCTGTCTCACAAATATTACCTTCCTTTCTCGAGAATCACTTTCAGCTCTCTCGCTACCTCCTTCTCTCTCACCCTTTGCCCCCTCTTCCGGTCAATCCTCCAAGCAAACCGAAATGGGACCAAGTGGACCCAAGGCGCCTGGAGAGGTAGAAGCTCAGAGTTGGAACTTGAGTCTGGGCGCTGCTGGCTCCAGGTGCTGTTCTCACAGGGCTTGCCTGGTTATGTTGGTGGCCACACGGGCAGCGGTGAAAGGAAGAAAGGAGGGGCGGGTTGGGGGAGGAAGGCTTGGCCTAGCCGAGGCCTGAAACAAACAGAGCCGCCTGGTGTTTTTAACTTCCCCACACCCCACCCCACCCAGGCCCTCTCCTGAGGAAACAGTAGCCCACAGAGAAACAGGGTGCTCTTCACTATTTTCATGCGGCCTAATTGCCGTGGCCAAGCCAGCTACGCCCTGAAGAGTCTCAATAGATGAACTCTTTCCTGATGTATGTCTGGGCTGCGGCAGAATCTGTCTTAGAATAATCCTGCGGCTCTGCCTTTGATTCATCATTCTGTAGGGGAAGCTGCACTCGGGTTTTCTGTTTGATTTGATTTCATTCATCCTGTCCTTTTGCAAAATAGATGGTTGAGTGCATCCGATAATGTATGGTTTAATTTGGAGCACTATGGGTTTGAATTACCATTTTCATAATGTGCTGTGCATTAATGTGTTACATCATTTATAAAGAGGAATGTGCTGGGTTTCAAACTTTCTCCTGAAAGCCAAAGTCACCGAAAGGGAAGGAGACAAAGCCAAATCACATCGGCCCATCTTCCTACCTCCCTGCCACAGCACGTCCCACTCCCCCTCCCCAACCTGGCTTAAATCTGCCAAAGCCCATAAAACCCAACATGAGGGCTTTTGTGTTCATATAATGCAGGTGGGTGTCAAGGTTTGGGGGAACTTGCATATGGCTGCCCGGGAGCCATCAATAGCAGTACAAAGCTCCCCTCATTATTGCATAACAACAGCTTTGCAGCCAAGCGGGTTTGCGGAGACCTCCAGCGGATGGTTCTCCACCGACCCTAATCTCAGCACTCCCTCCGAAATGGCTGTAATAACACCAGCTGTCTGTTACTCAAACTCTGACTGAGGAGGAAAAAGCACTGATTATCCAAATACAGTCATTAAAGGGGAAATGTGTTTTTAGGACTGTCAGAGTGATTAATGAGGGCTAGCCGTCTTTGCAAATGCACTTGTTTAGTCTAACTGGCAGCTTCTATTTTCCTATTGATTTATTGCAGCCGTTGCCAGGCCTTGGTGTGTGCGAAGTCAGGGCACTTCACAACTGCGCCCTGTTTAAACAGGAAAAGCATGCACCATTTTGTCCGGCGGGGAGGGAGCAACCTCAAGGCTCTCCCTTCAATACAGAGCTCCGGGGGCCCAGGCCAACAAAGAAGACATTAAAAACCCTGCAGTCCGAGAGAGGGAAGGAAGCCGCCTCCCTGGGTTGTCCCAGCCACTGGACTCCAAGGTCAGTGGATGCGCACCAAGGCCCCTGGACAAAGCCTGCCCTCTTGTGACACTCAGCCACAGTTTCTCCCGGCTCCCCCTACACCAGATGCCAACCACCGGGTCCTAGGACAGGAAAGGCCCCCAGAGAGGGGGGAGACCAGGAATGGACCTGGGGTGGGGGAGGGGCGAAGTCAGAGGAAAAAAACAGCACCCAAGCCAGGACATCCAAAGTGCAAGGATGGGGCCACCACTGGGTCTGGGAGAAGTAGGCAGAGGCTTGGGGCCGGAGCAATAGGACAGCAAATAGGACATCTGCCTTGCATGCGCCCACGTGGGTTCAATCCCCAGCACCTCATATGGTCCCCTGAGGACTGCCAGGAGTCATTCCTGAGTGCAGAGTCAGAAATAACTCTTGGCAATGCAGGGTATGGTCCAAAAAACTGAGATAGATAGATAGATAGATAGATAGATAGATAGATAGATAGATAGATAGATAGACAGACAGACAGACAGACAGACAGACAGACAGACAGACGAAGGACAGACAGACAGACAGACAGACAGACAGACAGACAGACAGACAGACGATTAGTTTCAACTTGGACAAAGTTGGTCTAGCAAAAGCAGAGCAAAAGGCGCTTTGTTTCCACTTGTGGGTTCCATGTTTTGACAAATCGTGTCTCTAATGACCAAAAGTGGAACGATGGCAACTTGAAAACAGAGTCAGCCCCAGGACTTGAGGGTTATCCTTGCAGGGTAGCTATGAGCAAAGCCAACCCAAATGACTGGATTGCAGTCAGATGTCCAGCAAGAGACACCAAAGAGGTCATAAATTCCTGACCAGTTGGGGCAAGGGAAACCACACAGTCCCATGCTCGGGAGCCAGACAATATTATCCGTGTGTGTGTGTGTGTGTGTGTATGTGTGTGTGTGTGTCCATGAACACCCCAAAGCACACGATGTGGACAAGATTTTGTGCGAATTACATGGCGGAGCCCCGGGGAGTGAATGGGGAGACCTTCTCATGGGAACTCCAGGAGGCTCCCCCCCCCCCAATTCCGCCCTGGGCCCGGTTGTCTTTTGAAGGCTGAAAGATGGATGAGGTCTTCATTCCATAGCGGTGAGCTGGCTGGAACGTGAGCCCCCTGAGCCAGAAATTTCCATTTCTAAAGAAGATCAAGGAACTGGCTTCACTAACACTGTACAACACAGCCGAATTGTCTCCTACCCGCTCTCCCAAGCCGCCTTCGTCTTCCAGAGCATTCCCAGCGTGCAAATAGTTCCGACCCTTTCCTCCGAGAAGGAAGGGGAGGGGCTGGGCGCCAGAACTTCCTGTGCTGGCCTGTGGATGTCGGCATCACTAACTCTTCTTCAAACAGGAAGAGAGCTCTGTGGATTTGCATCAGAGATGAATCAGGAAAAGATACGGCAGCAACTGCCCGAGAGAAAATGAAGTGACCCATTTTATAAGCTTCCAAGTGGAGGCCCATGACTCAGGGCTCTTTGGAGACCTTCGTGCAGGCCTGCTAAGTGTGTTCCGTTACCTCTCACAGAAAGAGCATTGAAGGGAGTTAAGAAGTCCGGGCTTTGTTCTGGTCCTTCTGAGACTTAAATTGACGTTGAGCAGCTGGTTGAATCTCTCCGCATCTTCCTGCCCCCTTCCACCCTCCCATTTCTGCAGCGGAAATTGTTGGACCCTTTCTGACTGGAAGACTCTGTGAGTTTATAAAATGCAGAGTCAGAATGGTTAGCTTCCAACACACACACACACACACACACACACACACACACACACACACACACAATCAAATACAATTCTAAAGTTCTGATCCAGGCTCAAAAATCTGGGTGATCCAGAAAAAGGAAGTTGGGGCTGGAGTAATAGTCCAGCGGGTAGGGCGTTTGCCTTGCACA